>RXON01000239.1:0-63953 GCA_009667805.1 Leptobrachium leishanense
GTGCTGCCGAAATTCCAGACGAGGAAGGTGGAACCTCGAAAAGCATAAAGAGAAAGATCAAGAAAGTGGTCGGAAAAGGCAAAAGGAAAAAAGTCTGGAAAAAAGTCAAAAAATCAGGGAAAGTGGCAAAAAAACGGCTTAAAAAGCTCAAAAAGAAAATGAAAGGGCTTAAGAAAAGAAAGTGGTGAAGAAGCTTAAAAAGACCTCCAAAAAGATCCTGGAGGCCACGAAGAAACAAACGAAGAGGTTAAAGAAGCTAAAAATTAAAAGGCTCAGACTGAAAAAGCTCCATCTGAAACAGCTGAAGAAAAGAAAGATGTTCCAAAAGCTCAGACTGAAGAAAAGGAAACTGAAGTTTAAGAAGCGAAAGAACATCTTTAAGAGGCTGAAAATCAAGAGGCCAAAGATGAAGTTTCGGAAAAGAAAGAAGATCTTTAAGAAATTTAAAATGAAGAGACCAAAGAAGATGAGTTTTTTTCGCAGAAAATAAAGTAGCCCTATCCACCCAGGGCGATTTTTCTGCTTTTTCCTCATCATGCCACTATTCCCAACATTAAAAACCCTTTCATAATTTGGAACCATCAGATATTTGTTCATTAATGTTTATTTAAGTATTCGTTATCTAATGTGAGCCACTGGCCCAGATTCACTACGTATTGTGATGGCTGTGATGTGTTTTCCCATGTTCTTCTACTCATTGATGATAGATGAGGGGTAAATTCAGGGCAGTAAAGTCTACCCCCCCTCCCGTCTGAATTCATAGGTCCTAAATAGTTACATATATTGGAGTGACACCCATCCCGCCACCCCATCCACTTATTGATGACAATAAAGGGTTATTAGGTAAAGCAGGGCATCTAATGTAAGTATATCTCACGCAGGGAATGCATATCTCGCTGACACAGGATATTTACCAGGTTCTTTGAACACTAAAGAGTATCTCTTTCACCGATGAGACCAATGTATCAGCAGTGTGTGTTAATATATGTAAGGATAGGGGTAGGATACAAGTCTCTGCAGTAGATATATGCACGTCCTTTATTTCTGTTTAGTTTCGGAATTTTTCATACCGTTTTTATTTTTTCCGCTTTCAAACAAATCGGATCAATTCGTTCTGTTTTTTTTTTTCATTTCGTTCTGTATGTTATCGCAATTTGTATTTTCGGACCGAATTAAATTTTGGACGTTTTATTTTTTAGAATCACTTTGCTTTCTGTTTTTTCTGTATTTCGTTTTCTCGGATCACTTCATTTATCATTTTTTTGAGTTAATTTGGATTTTGGGTAGATTCGTATTTTGTTTTTATGAGTTATTTCGAAATGTGAAACGGATTACTACTACAATAGAATGAAAATACCAGCCACTCAAAATAATCCCATAGGTATCAATGTAAAAAATATTTCCCGTTTTTATTAAATATTTTTCCACGTGCAGCAAAACGTCACGTTATATATTTATTTAGGATATTTTAGGCATTTTTGGGTATTTTTTTAGTAAGATTTTAGGTTTCCTAGTTTATTTTAGAGCAACAAGGCTTTTTTAAGCCTCTTTTTTTTAAACCCTCATTAAAAAAAAACAGAAAAAAAGAGGGAGCGCCTGGAGGAAAGAGGCTAGATATGGAGCCTCAATGCTTATAACCCTACTGGCAGGGTAAAAGCATGAATTACAAATGAAATATATATCACAATTTTTTAAGAAAGATACACAGAGACGGTAATAAAACTCACTGCTATAGCAAGATCTGGAAAAAATGATGAGAAAGATAAAAAGTGTTCTGGCTCAGGGTGAAGTATGCTGTATAGGCAATACTATATCAAGACATCTGCATGAATATGCACAGCTTAATTTGGAAAATAGGTCTCAGACATTTAATAAGATGGATGTATTTGAGGGGTGTGTTTTGACCTCCGATCTGCATGGCTGCGTGCTAAATCAGCTCACCAGATCTCGCCGATTACCCGCACATCGTCATTTGCCAACACGATGGGCAAGGCAAACGGCTCATGCCGAATCCCGGCATATAAGAGATCTGTTAAAGCCCGCCTCAGGCTGGAATCCACGAGTTCCTCCCACCAAAGGCGGGAGCACCAGTGGCCCACGAGAGACCAATATGGTGGCTACCATTGCATCTGCATCACTTTACTCCCCGGCCCCCTCTGGCAGCGGCTAGGAGCAGTTAACAGACTTACACCACCTGATCCGCTCCCAGCCTACCAAGGATGACCTTGAGCCATCTCCCGGGTCCTGCGTCTCTACCTCACTGGTGAGATTTAGCAGATAAGGCAGGATATGTTAGGCCTCACGCAGTGCATAGTTGCAGTGGAGGAGGAGCAGCAGGCACAGGACTCCATCATACAGGCCCACTCCAAGCAGCGCTCTCGCCACCACCACTTATTTATTTATTTATTTGCAAAGTATTTTACCAGGAAGGATACACTGAGATTTCTCTCGTTTTCAAGTATGTCCTTGGGTTCAAGAGCATTGAAATTTTACAGTCGTTATAGAAATACAAAGTAATAAATGCAAGATATTAAGAACAAAACACAAATATACAGATTAACACGGAAAATAAATATGTAAGGAATATAGTTACTATATTACATGTTTACAGGTGCATTCTGTACCGAGGTATGCTAGTAAGGAGCTCGCAAGTAAGGTGCAGGTCCTGGATCGGAGGTTATAGGATGAGGGAACTGCTAGGGGAAGCAGTCTATTTAGGTAGGGTGGTAGCTTCCCAGAAAAACTCTTAAATACCAGGTTGGAAAGGTGAAGGGTGCGTCTAGATTCCAGCAACGGCCAGTTTAGCTCTTTTAACATTTCACAATGATGCGGCAGATTGAGTTATACAATGTAGTAAGGTTCTGAAGTTGTGTTTGTGGGGCAGCTGCATACACTACATCTCCGTATTCAATAGCCGGCATAAGCATTCGTTGTACAATCTGCTTTCTTAAAGTGGGGCTTAGGCAGGATTTGTTTCTGTACAGGGCACCTAGTTTGGGGTAAAGTTTAGATGAGTGTTTTTCTATGTGGGGCCAAAGGATAGATTTGGGTCTAACATAGAAACATAGAAACATAGAAAAATGTCGGCAGATAAGAACCTTTCGGCCCATCTAGTCTGCCCAATTACATGGATACTTTACCTGGATTTATCTTTTGTTTAGGATAGCCTTATGCCTATCCCATGCTTGCTTAAATTCAATTACTGTTTTGGCCTCTACCACTTCTACTGGAAGACTGTTCCATGTATCCACCACCCTCTCAGTAAAATAATGCTTCCTGATGTTACTTTTAAACCTTTGCCCCTCTAATCTAAGACTATGTCCTCTTGTTTTGCTATTTTGTTTCCTTTTAAATATACTCCCTTCCTCTACCTTGTGGATTCCCTTTACGTATTTAAATGTTTCTATCATATCTCCTCTGTCTCGTGTTTTTTCCAAGCTGTACATGTTAAGATCATTAAGCCTTTCCTGGTAACTTTTCTCCTTCAAGCCGTACACCATTTTAGTAGCCCTTCTCTGAACTCTCTCTAAGAGGTCTATATCCTTCTGGAGATACGGTCTCCAGTACTGCACACAGTACTCCAAGTGAGGTCTCACCAGTGCTCTGTACAGTGGCATGAGCACTTCCCTTTTCCTACTGCTAATACCTCTCCCTACACAACCAAGCATTCTGCTAGCATTTCCTGCTGCTCTATTACATTGACTACTTACCCTTAGATCCTCTGAAATAATGACCCCTAAATCCCTTTCCTCAGATGTTGAGGTTAGGACTGTATCAAATATTCTATATTCAGCCCTTGGGTTTTTACGTCCCAGGTGCATTATCTTGCACTTATCCACATTAAAACTCAATTGCCACAACTCCGACCATTTTTTTAGTTTACCTAAATCATTTGTCATTTGGCTGATCCCTCCAGGAACGTCAACCCTGTTGCAAATCTTTGTGTCATCAGCAAAAAGACATACTTTTCCATTAATACCTTCTGCAATATCACTAATAAAAATATTAAAGAGAATGGGTCCAAGTACTGACCCCTGAGGTACCCCACTGGTAACAAGACCTTGTGCCGAACAAACTCCATTTACCACAACCCTCTGTTGTCTGTCACTCAGCCACTGCCTAATCCAGTCAACAATATTGGAATCTAAACTCAAAGATTGCAATTTATTGATAAGCCTTCTATGCGGAACAGTATCAAAAGCCTTACTGAAATCTAAATAAGCAATGTCTACTGCACCACCTGTGTCTATTATTTTTGTTACCCAATCAAAAAAATCAATAAGATTAGTTTGGCATGATCTCCCTGAGGTAAACCCATGTTGTTTCTGATCCTGTAATCTATGTGTTTTTAGATGTTCAACAATCCTTTCCTTTAACATGGTTTCCATTAATTTCCCCACTACTGACGTAAGACTAACTGGCCTATAGTTCCCCGATTCCTCCCTACTACCCTTCTTGTAAATGGGCACAACATTTGCTAATTTCCAGTCTTCTGGGACGACTCCCGTTAACAAGGATTGGTTAAATAAATCTGTTAACGGTTTTGCTATTACATCACTGAGCTCTTTTAATAATTTAGGGTGGATCCCATCAGGCCCCATTGACTTATTTGTCTTTACTTTAGACAGTTGCTGTAGAACCTCCTCCTCTGTAAACTGATATGTAAATGTCTCTTTAGTGTTCTCTCCTAACTGAGGTCCCTTTCCTTCCTTTTCTTCTGCAAAGACTGAACAAAAATATTCATTGAGGCAGTCAGCGAGACTTTTATCCTCTTCTACATACCTTCCTTCCTTTGTTTTTAATCTAACTAATCCTTGTTTTACTTTTCTTTTCTCGTTTATGTATCTAAAAAATGTTTTGTCCCCCTTTTTTACTGACTGAGCTATTTTCTCTTCTGCATGTGCTTTGGAAGCTCTTATAAATTGCTTTGCCTCTTTCTGCCTAATCTTATAGGTTTGCCTATCTTCTTCACTCTGAGTTGTTTTATAATTATTGAATGCTGTCTTTTTGTTCTTCACTATTTTGGCCACTTCTGCAGAGTACCACAGTGGTTTCTTCCCTTTGTTTTTGCTAACAAGCCGAATGCAATTTCCTGTGGCCTTCAATAATGCTTCCTTTAAATAATCCCATTTCTCCTGGACTCCCTTTAAACTCCTCCAGTCTGATAATGACTACTTCACACAAAATCTCATTTTAGAAAAATCAGTTTTTTTAAAGTCTAAAACTTTCGTTCTTGTGTGGTGCGGCTCCATCCCTGTTGTTATATTAAACCATACTGACTGGTGATCACTAGATCCCAAATTTTCACCTACAACAACGTCCGATACCAAACTCCATTTGTGAGTATTAAATCCAATATGGCCTCTTTACGGGTCGGCTCCTCAACTACTTGTGTTAGAGATAATCCCAGTAGGGAGTTTAGAATATTTGTACTCCTGGTGCACCCAGCTGTTTTGGTTTTCCAGTTCACATCAGGAAGATTAAAGTCCCCCATGATAATAACTTCCCCCTTCATTGCCATTTTGGCTATTTCCTCAACCAGCAGATTATCTAGTTCTTCTGCTTGTCCAGGGGGTCTATAGATCACACCTACACGAGCTACTGTATGATTGCCAAATGTTAGCGTAACCCAAACTGACTCTATGTTCACCTCGCTCACTTTTATTTGGTTCGTTTTTATGTTGTTTTTCACATACAGGGCCACTCCTCCTCCTTTCCTACCTTCTCTGTCTTTTCTATATAAAGAGTACCCAGGTATTGTTATGTCTCAGTTATTTTTCTCACTGAACCATGTCTCAGTAACCGCCACTAAATCTACTTTTTCAGCTGCCATCATTGCCTCTAGTTCATTGATTTTATTGACTAAACTGCGAGCATTTGTAGACACGACTCTGAGCTTCTCATTTTTTACCTCGCATGTTGCTTGCACCCTCCGATTTAGTTTTGGGGGACAATCGGGCAGATTGTTTTTTACCCTTTTTTTGTCCCCCCCTCCTAGTTTAAATATTTCTTTGCGAAACCTTTGAACTTCTCACTGAGAACATATGTTCCCCTATGAGTAAGATGCAAACCATCTTTTTTATACAGTTCCTTTCTGCTCCAATTAGAGCTATCATGGGACACAAAGCCAAATCCTTGCTCCCGACACCATTCCCGAAGCCACAAATTGAATTCCCTATTGCACATCTGCCTATCTTGAATGTTATGCACAGGCAAAACTTCAGAGAATGACACAGTGGACGCAATCTGCTGTATTTCACCTCCAAGAACACAAAAATCTTCCTTAATCTCAGAAACCTCATTGCTAGCCAAGTCATTTGTCCCTAGATGGACTAGAACATCCACTTCCCCTTGTTGCTTTGCTTGTTTGACAATATTGAGAATACGTCTCTTGTCTCTACGAGCAGTAGCTCCAGGAAGACATCTCACCAAACCACTACTCTCCAGCTCAACACCTCTTATGATAGAATCACCCAGCAACAATTGCCTTCTATCAAGTCCCACCTTTTCATTTTTGTCCTTGGTTGCAGTGCTGCATACCTTAGGCATAGTGGATGGTGGTTCCTCAACTATGGGGTCTAAGCCTACATCCGTCTTATCACTACACTCTGAAAGTGCCTCAAAAGAATTAAGAAGAGCCACAGATTGTGGGACATGCCTTCTCTCCACAACTCTAAGTCTACCAGATCCTACAGTAGTCCATCTGCCGCTCCTAGGAGGCCTCTGTGGCAGTGGTTTAGTAACAGTCATAGCCTGAGTTTCTCTAACAGATAATTTACAAATCTCAGACTTCAAACAGGCAATTTCCTGCTGCAATAAAGAGAGCTGCCTACATATCAGGCACACTCCAAACCTCCAAAAATTGGATCTAAAAACAAATGCATGACAGCTCTTACACTGGACCAAGCCTGCCATTATAAAAGAATGGATTTAAACCAACAAATCTTACCTTTTTGTAGGTTTTCTACCTCCTGTCTAACCTCAGACTACCTCCAGAGTATCTCCAGAAGATCTCCTGTAAGTGCTCACTTTGAAGACTTCACTTAGAAGGCTTCCCAAGCTCAATTAGACAAGCTAATATTCCACAATCTTTATATAGCCACCTAAGAACACCTCCCCCAGCAAATAGTGGACAAGCTAAACCACATACCTAGATATTTGAGAGAAGTGACTGTGGTCAACATGCCATTTTATTTTGTCCTGACATGTAGATGGGGATTTTGCAGTGTATGTAGTTTAGGTGCTGTTCCAAAGAGCATTGTTACAGTTGTCATTAAAAAAGTTTGTTATCTGTGATCCACTTTTCTACCTCTGTGAATTGTTTTTGCAGCACGGCCTTCAGCTGTGGGAGATCTGGTTTGCTGGTATAGATTACTTGCTACAAGCCCTCACCCAGCAGGTTGAGAATTTGGAAAACAAGGGCCGGGGCCACTATAGTAAGGATGAGCCAAACACCCCCGTGTTCAGTTCGCATTCGAACTCGAACAATTTCGTAAGTTCGAGTTCGAACGCGAACACGAACCGAACTCAATGCAAGTCAATGGGAGTCAAAATTTTGGTTTTTAAAGTGTCCTCCAAGAGGGCTTATATATACAAGATATTTGCCATAAAAGGTGAATGGAGGTCCGGGTAGTGCCCTGGGGGACAGGAAACCAGGACAAAAAGTTTTAAAAAAACGTTTTTAAAGGGACAGTGAGTTTTCCATGAAATAAGGGTTAAAAATAAAAACAAAACATTCCTTCGAATATCGTGCCTAGGAGGACCCCATAACCTGCCCGTGAAGTGGCGGATTTGTAGGATGTATAGAAACATTTGAAAAAAAAAATGACATTTCAAATGACGGTAAATGTTTTTCATTTAATCTATTCATAAACAACTGCTTAGGGCGGCAGTCTGTTTTAAAAGAGGAGACCACTTAGGACGCACAGAACAAGTTTAGTGATTTTTTGGCTAAATTATGGTTAAACTTATGCAGGCTTTGGATGAAAGTAACAATAGGTGCTTTAACATTGGGCCTTTAGTGTCGGCAACAGTGCCGTCACACCGTAACCCCTCTGTGGTATTGTGGAAGAGTGCAGGCTTGGATCCTGCATTCCAAAAAATAAAAATGATATAAATCTGGTAAAGGCGTCAGTGCACCCAAATATTGTGCCTTTCATGGCAGCAAGTGCCTTCACGCCCTGGTAATCTCCCGACTCGACTATTGCAATAATCTCTTATCTGGCCTCCCTCTGTCCCGCCTCTCCCCCCTACAATCCATCCTGAACGCCTCCGCCAGGCTAATTCACCTCACCCGCCGCTCTGTCTCTGCCGCTCCCCTCTGCGAGTCCCTTCACTGGCTCCCCATCCACTGCAGAATTAAGTTCAAAATCCTTATCCTTACCTACAAAACCCTCACTAACTCAGCGCCCCACTACCTGTCCTCACTAATCACCAAATACACCCCAGCCCGCTCCCTAAGGTCAAACAGTGACCTGCGCCTAGCTTCTCCCCGCATCACCTCTTCCCATGATAGACTGCAGGATTTCTCACGCGCAGCCCCCACTCTCTGGAACGCTCTCCCTCGTGCTGTCAGACTTTCCCCTAACTTCTCTTCCTTCAAACGCTCCCTGAAAACATTGCTATTTAGGGAAGCCTACCACCCAACTCACTGACGCAACCATCAATCACTCTCACCTTACAGTCCTCTCCTCCTGTTTCCAACCCCAACCCTCCTAGATTGTGAGTTCCTACGGGAATAGGGCCCTCATCTCCTCCTGTACTGTTTGTCAAATGTTGTTCAATGTATTGTAACCCTGTCTGTACTGTGCTTATTGTACAGCGCTGCGGAATATGCTGGCGCTTTATAAATTAATAATAATAATAATAATAACCCTTTTGTGGTATTGTGGAACAGTGCAGGGTTGGACCCTGCGGTCCTATATTAAAAAGATATGAATCTGGTAAAGGCGTCAGTGCACTCAAATATTGTGCCTTTGGTGGCAGAAAGTGCCATCATACAGTAACCCCTCTGTTGTGTTGTGGAAGAGTGATGTGGTGGAGGCTTTGGGAATGTAGAAGAGATCCCCGATCTATTCAGTTACATCAGCATTCAGCATCAGGGGAGTGATGGCTGCTGATCCAGGACTGATTCATGTTTATAAATGTCAGCCGGTCTACAGAGTCGGTGGACAGACGCACTCTTTTTGTCTGTGACAAAACCTCCAGCAGCACTGAACGTCCTTTCAGAAAGCACGCTGGATGAAGGTCAACCTAGTAGCTGCATAGCATATTGGCTAAGTTCTGGCCAGTGATCCAATCTCAACACCCAGTAAGCCAGTGGATCATCTGCTGGAAAGGTAGCCAGGTCTGCCTTTGCCCCTAGGTAGTCCTGCACCATACGGTGAAGATGCTGGCAATGGGTGCCTACATTTGACGTCCCTGGCCGTTGTGGACTAAAAAAATTTAAAAGGCATCAGTCAAGCGGCCCTGGCCTTCACCTCTATTCGTCTGATCATCCGCAGCCTCAGCCTCAGAAGCACCTGTGTCATCACTTGGTAACCTACCAGTGCCTGGAAAGGTGTTACACAAGTGTCGCTTTAGAGCGTCCTTAAGTTTTTTCATCCTGTCCTCCCTCTGTGCGGGCAGGATGAGCGCTGCAACTTTACCCTTGTATCGTGGATCAAGAAGGCTTGCCAACCAGTAATGATTCCTCTCCTTGATAGCACAAATCCTGGGGTCCTTTGCCAGGCTTTGCAGGATAAGGGAGCCCATGCAGCGTAGGTTGGAGGTCGGCATTAGCTTCCGAGTCTTCCTGGTCAATGAGGAGGATGATGGTCAATGAGCTTGGTGAACTGTTGTCCCCCGGCCAAAGTCGCAAAAACGTCCTCAATCTTTGGAAGTGGATATTTATACCTTTAAAAGTTTTAAAAACTTTTTTGTTTTACTTTTTTTTTCTTGTTTCCTGTCCCCCAGGGCACTACCTGGACCCTCATACACCTTTTATGGCAAATATGTAGCATATATTCCCTCTTGGAGGGCACTCTAAAAAAACAAATTTTCAGCCCCATTGACTTGCATGGGAGTTCGGGTTCGGGTTCGGTCCCGAACAAATGGGAAGTTCGGGTTCGGGCTCGAACCGAACTCGGGGGGTGTTCGACTCATCCCTAGTGGCTGATAGTGGGCCCACAGTAAAGTAACTAACACAGCTAATAGCTTGCTTGCAGGTTTCTCTGGATACAGGAGATCTCTGACTGTGTCGTACACCTTCGCTCCAATCGCTGTGAGGAACACTGCTACCTGTTTGGTCTCCAAAATGCCAATAGCAGGGAGATACTGTTCAAACCTTTCCACCCAAGAGATCCAAGAGTCAGTGACTGGATTAAAATCATGCAGAGTGCCAATCAGCGCCATCATGAAGATCCAACAGCCTCGTCGCCACTGTAGTGTTCTGGATAATACGAGACGTCTTGGGTTTTCATTAATAGGTTTATTAACAACTAAGCATACAGGTTCCCTATAACTGCAACTGGCTGCGTCTCTAGTCAGCCTCAACTGCCAGACAAATTGGGCGACCAACTGTCAACAGCCAACCGCCAAAAGAAAAGCCCACTTCCCCCCATTGGCAGCCAGCACAACTACACCACATAAAGGATCCCAAGGGACCGTCTCTTCAAGAGGCACACAGAGCCGTGTCTGGCCAGAGCAGCTGCCCTGTGACTTGTTGTCCCTCTGAGGTTATCCGGGATATGTCATGCTTGCATAAGTCTGCACTGGTGACGTTTCTCTGCTTTCAGGTGGGGTTTGACTGAGCACGTCATTCTGATAGGTTTTTCTTTTTCTTTCGGGTTATGTGACGTCCAGGATCCCGGGAGGCGTGCAAGGGGACCCTTGAGGAGCTGTTCCGCTGCCTGGCCGGGTGCCAGCAGCTCCGGCAGCACCCGGCGTATCTATGCTCGCTCAGGGGCGGGCCCTGCATGAGGAGGCGGCGGCGCCGTCCTTTAGATCATGAGCGCGCACACTGAAGCCTTGCCATGCCGTGGACTTTCATCCCCGCATCGCTACACTGTGAAACAGTTTGCATATCGTTACTGACCCTGTTTATGTCTGACTACCCGATTTATTGCCGATTTCTGCCTCGATTTGACCATTCTTTCTCTATACTCCTTGCCTGTATTGTTTGCCTCCTGCTGCTGCTGCTGGTGTGTGCTATTCAGACCCTGCCACATATACCATAGCGCAGTACAAGTGTCTTTACGTTGCAGACCCGTTTCTGTTTGTACGACTACTCTTGCTCTGTGTCCCTGTCTTGTTATCGCTGTCTGTTACTATTGGTGTGTGCAAAATATCCTGTCGTATACTGTTGCGCAGTATTGATTTCCCTTTCCTCCTCTCCCCTTTTAGAGCATTTCTCTCGGTCCTTGGCTCCCTGTCCCCCCCCCAGACACAGCATTGTTTCTGCACTATTCAATCCCTACATGGCCTTTCATCATCAACCATTGCCGAATTGCTCCATTAATGCAGGGGGTCTTAATATACCTACTAAGAGGCATGTCATTTATAAAAATGATTTTGTAGAATTATAGATTAACCCTTTCAGTGTCGCACCGTTTCACACTTTTAATGTAAAGCTGTGCAACACTGAAAGGGTTCATTTATAATTCTAGAAAATCATTTCATACAGTAATAAATTTATTTCATTAGCCCTTTAGAAACACTGTGTTGACACGTTACTTTCAGTAAACAAGTTTATTGTGATGTCACATTCTAGAACCTTACTCCTCTGTGATGTCACTTCAGCACTTATAAAAGCAGGGCACGAGAGCTTGGAGAGCATAGCGAGTTTTGAGAGTTTGGTGAGCGAGGAGAGTAGACTACTATTACATTGCGATATGAAAAATCATTTTCAGAGATGGCAAGGTGCTTAATAGACATGTGCATTTGTTTTAATACTAAAACGATTTAGTCCGAATTTTGGGATAATTTAGTTTTAGTATGACTCAAGAGATACGAAACTGCTCAGTACAAAAAACGAAAGAAACTAAAATAAAATGCACTACATTTTAGTTTCAGTCCTTTTTGTGATAATACATTGATGAGTGAAGGAGACCAGTAATGAAGCGCAACATCGCAAAGCTATAGAAAGGGTTTGTATGCGTAATCCTTCCCGACCCCTACCTGAAAATCTGACAGTGATAGAGCTCCAGAGTGATAGATACTCACTCGCAGCACAGACAGCCAGCACAGGAGAGGAAAGCTTTACTTAACCCTTGCATGTCTATGAGGCAGACAAGATGATAAAAGCAGCTGGAAAAGGAAAACATTCAAATAAATCACACTGAAAGCTAATGACAGAGGAGGGCTGGATAGTAAAAACGCCTTTATAACAAGCAGCACTGGGAGAAGAGAGGTACTTTATAAAATGTGTGTTATCTCCCCTCCCGCCCTGCATAATAGGGGCTTAGGTCTGATACATTTTATATTATCCAGGAGCACTATCGCCCTTTCCTCATCTATAATACATGTTTTATATAAAGTCCCTCTCCTCTCCCAGTGCTGCTTGTTATAAAGTTTTTTTTTACGTCTGATACATTTAGTATCCAGCTCTCACAGTTACTCTGTCATTATGAGCCTTCAGTGTGATTTATTTGAATGTTTTCCCTGGATTTAAAGTGCTTTATTTTATTATAAAAATAAATTTGCACCAGTCATCTCTTCTCTGAGCTTTCAGACCGATTTACGTTAATACTTTCCCTCTCCCCTGCTTTTATATTCCTGTGTCTCCCCCACAGAGATTCAAAGTTTAAGTAAACGTTCCCTCTCCTGTGCTGGATAAGCATTGCATCCTGAAGTTCTGCACCCTCCACATGCCAATGCAGTAGGATGTTCTATACAGAGAGGGGCATTAATTAATGCAGGTGGATGTTGTATACATTATACAGAGAGGGGTATTAATTAATGCAGGAGGATGTTATCTACATTATACAGAGAGGGGTATTAATTAATGCACGTGGTTGTTCTATACATTATACAGAGAGGAGCCTTTTTTTTAGCCCTTTAAATCCAGTGTGTTGGAGATTATTGACTTCTTTAATAGGTCAGGGATATATTAATTATGACGCATATTTTTCTTATTGTTGATATACATAGATATATATATATTATTGACAGTGCCTCCAATACCAGTGGTATAAATTGGTATTTAACCCCTAAGATAGGGATTAATAACCAATCAATGAATATACGTCTTAACAAATATATGGCGCGTTATCCCGAGTTCTTTTGATGCTCTCTAGATATTTTTAAACACAATAAAATCAATAAAGATGATATGAGACTGCGTAACAGTAAGACAATTCAAACCAAAATTTATTCACACGTCAAGTTTCATACAATCGTATGTTATCAACGGATTTGCAAAATACAATTTACAAGTGATTATAGATCGTGATTAGTAGCGATACTGTGACACGCAATAATCTAATGGACAGATATTTTAGGTTTATAGACTGCACCACAGATATACACGCCTCAATTCTTAAACACCAAGCTCTATTCTATTCACTTAAACCTTTCCCATTATAAACCAATCCTCCACCTGGCTAAGATAAACACTCAGTTACTGGGCATCACCTGCAGCACAATTTATTATGTGGGGGCCTATTCACTAAATGCAACTTCCTTCAGGGAGATACATAACACACTCGTAAGGACACTATCTCTTCCACAGATCAATCACAGCACTTCATTCGATATACGTTTACCCAACGCTTCTTATTGACTTACGGTACATGCATTCATTCGGAAGGGCTGCAAGATGGATATGGAAGGAGTTATGCTAGGTTATGAGTGGGCGGACGGCACTTGACATATAAAAGCTATTTCACGGTCCCAGCGTATCTCACTATAGGTATATAATTGATATTTTTAGATGTCCACAAACAGTATTCTTGGAATATAAATAATTTCACTAAATTATGGCTCAAGTATGCAGCCGTGATAGTCTCTTCCTTAGCAATCCTCTGCAGTGGACTGTAAAGGCAGAATTTCTATTCTACTGATTATTAGGCTCAAACAGCAAAATAATTCATTTATATTCCTTTAGTTTGTGATGGACATCTAAAGTCAGGACTATGCAATTAGAAAATAGATATCATATTATTCAGGTATACTTTACCATCTGGTTAGTGAAGATAGAGTGGTGGAAGATTAGGGTGTGGTCGGTCTTAAAGGGGCGGCCGATGGTGATTGCCTTTCTTCCCTCCAAGCGTCCCTCAGGTCTCTCCCCAAGCTTTTCTCAGTCTCTAGCTCTGGAGTGTCCTCTCTATATAGTGGTCTTCCGCCCAGTTTTAGATCTAGCCCATCACTATGTGGCCTCATTTGATTGGAGGATATATATTCATCAACTCCAGGGGTCTGTCCAGGTGTTATGTTACCTGGCCAGCAGATGGCGCTCTCAGATCAACCATCAACCTTCTGCAGGAATTAATTTATGGGCTTGGCCAATCTTTTACTGGTTTGGGGTCGTTTTATTCCTATATCCCGGGACTCCATAGATTTTATTAACAAATTAAAATTTATTTCTATTGTGACATCGCCGGCATACTTCGCCACGGCGTGTGTGCATTTCATACCCCCTTTACTTATATCCACAGGGATGTGTATGTGAGGGGACATACATTCATGGTATCGTTTTTAACATTCACACGTTACCCGACTTAATCGGCTTCATGCAGGTTAGTACACCAGACATTCGTGATGATCAACTAAATGTGGTAGGGCCTCTGTTTTTATAAGATGCTAAAATCATCAGTTCTAACTAATAAATATTCTCATACCATATAGTACATATTGCCGAATAGCATCGCATTACAAGCTGGTTTACCCAGCCATTTAACCTTCTTTGGGGTTTTTTTCTTTATTGGGCAACCTATTGTTCCATGTTTACGTGGCTTTCAGAGTTTCCATCTGACGAAATAAACACAATACTGAGATATCTATCTTAGTTGTCATTGTGTTCCCTTACTTTTAAACCATTTGATCTAAACCCTGTTTGGTTGTAACAAATAAATAAAATAAACAGAGTCCATTAGACTGTCTTTGATCAATGTTAAATGTCCTTTCTTGTATGCGTAACACTAACGAGTTTAGCTTGTCTCTTGTTCTTGTTATATATTAACGACGCAGACAAGTTGTTTGCGTGACGCAATTCCTGGCCCCAAATTTAAACATTGCTGCGTTATAGAAATTTCAGATCTAAAAAGGTCTGACAAATCCCCCTTTTCAATATCTACTCATCCAGATTCATGAGTAGGAATTGACATGGACCAATTGGATAGGAAATTTTACATCTGTATGGTAGCTTTAGTCTTTAAGAAGTTGTTAGGCATCGACTCCATGCGATAATTGGTGCAGAAGAAAAAAAATTGGTAAATGCATGATGGGTTCTCACGACCATCCCCCTTTTGTGTTTCCCCATTTCTTTTACGAACGGGGTAATCTGAGGGTGAATCAATGAACTCCAGTTGATGAAAAATGGATTTGAATCAAGCAGTGTTTTCCCCGGGTAAAGACCTTTCAAGCGAAACATCTTGTGGCTTGTTGATCTTTTCATCTATGGAGGTTGATTTTCAAATAACCAATAATGCACTTGTCGTCATCCTTCCGTTTCTTTGGGTATCCTTTATGACAGGGTGCTCCCATGACTTTCTGTCACTTCCAGCATGGCTGCTCCTGACATCTGAGTCTTTAGGACACGTCTCCATGCGAGTGACCAATTGTCACTTTACTCATCTTATCTTTCTAAAATGAGATGAACTTCATAAGAATTGATATACACAACATGTAAATATTTAGGTTAACACTTCATCTATGTGACTTTAGGATCATGGTAAATGGAAACGGGTAATCTTCCCCATTTCTGATTTATTCCATGCTTTCCCTTAGATGCAGCGCGGCATTTATTTTAATTTTAATGCATTTCATCAGGACAGTGACACATAGATTATTAACCCTTTCAATTCTTGTGAGCCATTAAGTATATCATCCCCCTTTTGTGGGCTTGCTTTCCTAATAGGGGACTGAATAGGATATCGCCCTGTAGAGATATATATATATAAATACGTGTGTATATATATATATTTCCTACAAATTTAATTTCTTTGACCGTATTAACGAGTTAAAAACCAGTGATTGGATTCGGCCTTCCCACGAGGTTTACTCCTGCAATCATGCAGTTATCGTAGGGATTTATTATAACAGACCCTGTTAATACCTGTTTCTAACCTCCGAGGGCAACTCCATGAACTGGTGTTTAAAATCACTTTACCTGGGGTAGGGAGATTCTCATCCTTACCCACCGTACAGAGAACCTTAGGTTTCTTGTAGGCTAATGCGCAACGGGTAGCTGGCTCTCCATCGGGGCATCTGGCTACGACGATCTCCTGAGAGTCGGTTGCGGTTAACGCCTGTTTATATCAGAGGGACTAGAAGTAGGCTGAAAAATAGGAGAGTGGTTAGCATCCAACAGCAG
This sequence comes from Leptobrachium leishanense, assembly GCA_009667805.1. Classification (NCBI taxonomy): domain Eukaryota; kingdom Metazoa; phylum Chordata; class Amphibia; order Anura; family Megophryidae; genus Leptobrachium; species Leptobrachium leishanense. The sequence goes on from RXON01000239.1 coordinate 16,511, forward strand.
AAATCCCCCTTTACATACTTTTAGATTCCTTATTAATATGTAGACCTGGGGATTCAATGGTGTTAGGTTGTGCCACCTATGCTATTTCATTCAGTTGTTCCCTCTGATTCAATATATATCTGTGTTATTGATCCTGTGGCCCTTGGGTGGCCACTGGATTTATCCCTAAAGAGTTATCAGGCCGCTGTGCCCATACATACTCGGTGATCTTCACCAATTGTTCAGCTAATTGATATAACCGGTATTCTAATTGGTTTATTCGGTCATTCTGATAATTTCGTTTAAGGTATCTATTTCTGCGGATCCTATTACGCTCGGCCTAGAATTATTTGATGTGTCAGAATCAGCATTACTACTTCTGTTCTGACGGTGTGATCTGGGCCTGGGGTCTCCTGTCTGACCTCCCCTTCTATTTTCAGGGACCTTAACGCGAGGGGGTGACCTACCTATTTGAGGGGGATCATCACTTTGAGGAGAATCACTAGATTGGGGATACCTATTTCTTTGGGCAGGCCTAGGCCCTTGGCATATTCCCTGTGACTATTGTGCGGTCGTGGCCATTGCTCATACCTTCTGCAGTCATTGGGTGACCTCTGCTCCCCACTTCTTGGTGGGTGCGGGGCAGGCGTGACCCTGGGGTTCCTATCTGGATTATTCCCTCTTACCACCTCAGCGTATGATTTCCTCCTGGCAACATATACCTGGGAGGCATCCTGATGTTGCTTAGGGGCAACTTGGCTTGTGGTATGGGCCCTTTTATTTGACCTGTGACTCCCATGACTGGTCTCATTAGATGGCTGGACCTGCACTTTTATAGGCCTTGAAGGGATCCCCCTTTCGCCCTGTTTAACATTATCGGCGGGGCTACTTCCAGAATCTACCCCGCTGTCTTTGGCATGCTCTTTTAAATGAGGGCCAGCATCAGGCTTATGGTCAGATGAAACAGTTTCTGTTTGTCTACCCTTTACCTGGGATATGGAGTCTATCCGGGCTTTTAGTACCTCTTTCTTCAAGGTTTTCAGTGAGCATTGAATTTCATCTGTGTCAGTTTCAACACTCTCATCACTGCTTGACACCTCGGACTCGCTTGAAAGCATTATTTCCTGCTTATAGCCATACAGTTTCTGCTCTAAATTAGAACGTTTCTCTTTAAAACTGTTTAATTCAACACAACTCTCTTTATATACAGCTTGTAAACTTTGGAGTTGTTCTTGCAGTTTCTGGCTCTGTTCGTTTAAAGTAATTATTTCTGTACTGGCATTCTCAGGTTTGTCTGTTAAATCATTACCATTTTCTATTTTTGCATTTAAGTTAGCGATGGTCTTCATCATGACAACCTTTTGTATCGCATTTTGTTTAGCAAATGCACAACACAAATACATTATGGAGGGCCATGATTCCATTATAATACAATCCCTTCTTTGCTTGTTGTTTGTGTTTAAAAACAAATTCAAGAATGTACGCACATCACCTTCTTTGTCCCACATATCGTGTACAAGATTTTGGGCGCGGTCTTTGATAGTATTAACAAACACAATCAGATCGGTTTCAATATGCAATGACTCTGAGATATGTTCTACCACTTCAAATATTGCCATCTGTCTTCCTGCTTCTATAAGACTCGATTGAGAGATTTCCTCCTGGCTATCAGTATCTGAATCAGACATGTTTCTGTATTACAGCAATCAGATAACAATGCTTTAAACAGGTATCCACAGCCAACAACAAACGTTACGTGATTACCACTGTTTTAATCCAATAGCTTAATCTGCTACTTAACGACCAGCAAATTTATGTTACTTTCACAAATACTTGATCTGGCGCTCACAACCACTAACTTGCTCTCTTACTTGATAGATAAACTTGATTTTATTGTGAAAAATTACTTTAGCATCACAACAGTGCAACCTCCAAATATCTTAGATAAACTTGATTTTATTGTGAAAAATTAATTTAGCATCTCAGCAGTGCAGCCTCCAATATGTTGGAGATTATTGACTTCTTTAATAGGTCAGGGATATATTAATTATGACGCATATTTTTCTTATTGTTGATATACATAGATATATATATATTATTGACAGTGCCTCCAATACCAGTGGTATAAATTGGTATTTAACCCCTAAGATAGGGATTAATAACCAATCAATGAATATACGTCTTAACAAATATATGGCGCGTTATCCCGAGTTCTTTTGATGCTCTCTAGATATTTTTAAACACAATAAAATCAATAAAGATGATATGAGACTGCGTAACAGTAAGACAATTCAAACCAAAATTTATTCACACGTCAAGTTTCATACAATCGTATGTTATCAACGGATTTGCAAAATACAATTTACAAGTGATTATAGATCGTGATTAGTAGCGATACTGTGATACGCAATAATCTAATGGACAGATATTTTAGGTTTATAGACTGCACCACAGATATACACGCCTCAATTCTTAAACACCAAGCTCTATTCTATTCACTTAAACCTTTCCCATTATAAACCAATCCTCCACCTGGCTAAGATAAACACTCAGTTACTGGGCATCACCTGCAGCACAATTTATTATTGTGGGGGCCTATTCACTAAATGCAACTTCCTTCAGGGAGATACATAACACACTCGGTAAGGACACTATCTCTTCCACAGATCAATCACAGCACTTCATTCGATATACGTTTACCCAACGCTTCTTATTGACTTACGGTACATGCATTCATTCGGAAGGGCTGCAAGATGGATATGGAAGGAGTTATGCTAGGTTATGAGTGGGGCGGACGGCACTTGACATATAAAAGCTATTTCACGGTCCCAGCGTATCTCACTATAGGTATATAATTGATATTTTTAGATGTCCACAAACAGTATTCTTGGAATATAAATAATTTCACTAAATTATGGCTCAAGTATGCAGCCGTGATAGTCTCTTCCTTAGCAATCCTCTGCAGTGGACTGTAAAGGCAGAATTTCTATTCTACTGATTATTAGGCTCAAACAGCAAAATAATTCATTTATATTCCTTTAGTTTGTGATGGACATCTAAAGTCAGGACTATGCAATTAGAAAATAGATATCATATTATTCAGGTATACTTTACCATCTGGTTAGTGAAGATAGAGTGGTGGAAGATTAGGGTGTGGTCGGTCTTAAAGGGGCGGCCGATGGTGATTGCCTTTCTTCCCTCCAAGCGTCCCTCAGGTCTCTCCCCAAGCTTTTCTCAGTCTCTAGCTCTGGAGTGTCCTCTCTATATAGTGGTCTTCCGCCCAGTTTTAGATCTAGCCCATCACTATGTGGCCTCATTTGATTGGAGGATATATATTCATCAACTCCAGGGGTCTGTCCAGGTGTTATGTTACCTGGCCAGCAGATGGCGCTCTCAGATCAACCATCAACCTTCTGCAGGAATTAATTTATGGGCTTGGCCAATCTTTTACTGGTTTGGGGTCGTTTTATTCCTATATCCCGGGACTCCATAGATTTTATTAACAAATTAAAATTTATTTCTATTGTGACATCGCCGGCATACTTCGCCACGGCGTGTGTGCATTTCATACCCCCTTTACTTATATCCACAGGGATGTGTATGTGAGGGGACATACATTCATGGTATCGTTTTAACATTCACACGTTACCCGACTTAATCGGCTTCATGCAGGTTAGTACACCAGACATTCGTGATGATCAACTAAATGTGGTAGGGCCTCTGTTTTTATAAGATGCTAAAATCATCAGTTCTAACTAATAAATATTCTCATACCATATAGTACATATTGCCGAATAGCATCGCATTACAAGCTGGTTTACCCAGCCATTTAACCTTCTTTGGGGTTTTTTTCTTTATTGGGCAACCTATTGTTCCATGTTTACGTGGCTTTCAGAGTTTCCATCTGACGAAATAAACACAATATTGAGATATCTATCTTAGTTGTCATTGTGTTCCCTTACTTTTAAACCATTTGATCTAAACCCTGTTTGGTTGTAACAAATAAATAAAATAAACAGAGTCCATTAGACTGTCTTTGATCAATGTTAAATGTCCTTTCTTGTATGCGTAACACTAACGAGTTTAGCTTGTCTCTTGTTCTTGTTATATATTAACGACGCAGACAAGTTGTTTGCGTGACGCAATTCCTGGCCCCAAATTTAAACATTGCTGCGTTATAGAAATTTCAGATCTAAAAAGGTCTGACAAGTGGCTGTGAGAGCTGAGATCAGCTGCTTGTTATATTATCTCTCAGTACAATGTATCAGGCTCAGCTGTTACAGTAACTGACTGTAACTGCGCTCAGAGTTTCAGTAAAACAAGAAAATAATATTGTTCTAACATCTTATATATAAAAATATTATTTACTAGTTTTACTGAAACTCTGAGCACTGTGATGAGCAGCAGTCAGTTACTATAACAGCTTTGCCTGACACATTGTGCTGAGAGTGAGAGATACTGTAACAAGCAGCGATCTCAGCCCTCTGAGGAGCCTCTACAATAATAATTGTATCCACTGGTTTTCGGATGAATGAAATTAGTTTTCATACTAAAGAACTGAAAACGAATTTCTTTAGCAACTAAATAAATTGCATTTTAGGACTAATCCATTAGTTCAAAACGACATTTTGTGCTGTGCACATGCCTAGTGCTTAATGCTTTTGCTGATAGCATCTTGCTGTCTGGTTTTATTCGGATTCCCCATACGGAGACTGGAAGGTAATTCATTAATTTATTCTGATACTATCACTATGTATTATTATACGGGAAGACAATGGATTCATCATCATATAAACTCATGATCTCCAGTTATTTTGTTTTATACATGTTGAAGTATTTTCAGTAAAACATTTTGCTAAATCTAGAAGAAAGCAGAGAGGTGGATCGAGCCATTGGTCGAGAGCCGAGCGGTTCTCTCCTTAGAAGTAGAGGTGCTAGGCTATCATCCATGGTTTTTATGTATTAGATTTGGCTCATAAACAGCTGATGCAGTTAAATAGTAAGTAAGGAAAATAGATTTGCAGTTCAAATGAGATTCTTTAGCAAAGGAAACAAACCAAAACAAAGTAAACTTAACATATGAAATAAGAGGGGCCTTTATGTGTCGCTTTCATATAGATATTAACTAAAACTAAATGAACTGCCATTTGCAAAAAAGTGCATTTTGTACTGATAGAAATATTTCTAATTTCTTGTTATGATGTGATATATGTCACGATTACCGGTTTCTATGGAGACATATCTGTTAGAATTGCATGGCATTGATGGAGTGACATCATAGATTGTGACATCACAATAAACTTGTTTACTAAAAGTAACGTGTCAACGCAGTGTTTCTTAAGGGCTAATGAAATGAATTTATTAATGTACGAAATGATTTTCTAGAATTATAAATTAACCCTTTCAGTGTTGCACAGCTTTACATTAAAAGTGTGAGAACGGTGTGACACTGAAAGGGTTAATCTATAATTCTACCAAATCATTTCATAAATTTATAAATTAATTCCATTAATTCTTTAGAAACTCTGCATTGACACGTTACTTTCAGTAAACAAGTTTATTGTGATGTTACAATCTATGATGTCACTCCATCAATGCCATGCAATTCTATGTGTTGTAGGTATTCTACACAAACCTAACAGAATTGCATGGCATTAATGGAGTGACATCTATACTATACTAGAGTAAGGCTTGGCGTGTCCGTCGCCAAGCCTTACTCTGCGCATGCGCGTGCAACCAGCGGCGGTTGGTTGCGCGCGCATGCAACCGCCGCGGCATGAGCCGGCTGTGCGCTCGCCGCGGCGGTTACAAGATGCACGCAGCAGCCGGGTAGAGGCTGCGCTCGCAGCCTCCACCCGGCTGCCGCGTGCATCCAACCGCCGAGCAGCGAAGGGAAACTTCCCTCGCTTCCGCTCTCTGAAGGACCCAAGCCGCGGCCACGTGGGAGTCCCACGTGACCGCGGCTTGGGTCCTTCAATGAGCGGAAGCGGGGAAACTTTCCATTCGCCGCTCGGGAAGGTAAGTATAAGGAGCTCATGGGGCGGCTGTCCGAATGCCGATAGAGCATTCGAACAGCTGCCCCATGTCTGTTCTGGGGTCTGAGCTGGGGCATATCCATGAGAGCTTGGGGGCAAATATCCACGAGCTGGGGGCAAAATCCAGGAGCTGGGGGCAATATCCAGGAGCTGGGGGCAAAATCCACGAGCTGGGGCAATATCCAGGAGCTGGGGGCAAAATCCACGAGCTGGGGGCAAAATCCAAAAGCTGGGGGCAATATCCACGAGCTGGGGGCAATATCCACAAGCTGGGGCAATATCCACGTGCTGGGGCAGTATCCACGTGCTGGGGCAGTATCCACGTGCTGGGACGGTATCCACGAGCTGGGGCAATATCCACGTGCTGGGGCAATATCCACGTGCTGGGGCAATATCCACGAGCTGGGGCAATATCCACGAGCTGGGGCAATATCCACGTGCTGGGGCGGTATCCACGTGCTGGGGCGGTATCCACGTGCTGGGGCAATATCCACGAGCTGGGGCGGTATCCACGAGCTGGGGCAATATCCTTGTGCTGGGGCAGTATCCACGAGCTGGGGCAATATCCACGTGCTGGGGCGGTATCCACGAGCTGGGGCAATATCCACGAGCTGGGGCGGTATCCACGAGCTGGGGCAATATCCACGAGCTGGGGCGGTATCTACGAGCTGGGGCAATATCCACATGCTGGGGCGGTATCCACGTGCTGGGGCGGTATCCACGTGCTGGGGCGGTATCCACGTGCTGTGGCGGTATCCACGTGCTGGGGCAATATCCATGAGCTGGGGCAGTATCCATGTGCTGGGGCAGTATCCACAAGCTGGGGCAGTATCCACGAGCTGGGGCAATATCCACGAGCTGGGGCAATATCCACGAGCTGGGGCGGTATCCACGAGCTGGGGAAATATCCACGTGCTGGGGCGGTATCCACGTGCTGGGGCAATATCCACGAGCTGGGGCGGTATCCACGAGCTGGGGCAATATCCACGTGCTGGGGCAGTATCCACGTGCTGGGGCGGTATCCACGAGCTGGGGCAATATCCACGAGCTGGGGCGGTATCCACGAGCTGGGGCAATATCCACGTGCTGGGGCGGTATCCACGTGCTGGGGTGGTTTCCACGTGCTGGGGCGGTATCCACGTGCTGGGGCAATATCCACGTGCTGGGGCAATATCCACGTGCTGGGGCAATATCCACGAGCTGGGGCAATATCCACGAGCTGGGGCAATATCCACGAGCTGGGGCAATATCCACGAGCTGGGGCGGTATCCACGAGCTGGGGCAATATCCACGAGCTGGGGCGGTATCCACGAGCTGGGGCGGTATCCACGAGCTGGGGCAGTATCCACGTGCTGGGGCATATCCACGAGCTGGGGCAATATCCACGTGCTGGGGCGGTATCCACGAGCTGGGGCAGTATCCACGTGCTGGGGCAGTATCCATGTGCTGGGGCAGTATCCACGAGCTGGGCAGTTTCCAAGTGCTGGGGCAATATCCACGAGCTGGGGCAGTATCCACGTGCTGGGGCGGTATCCACGAGCTGGGGCGGTATCCACGTGCTGGGGCAGTATCCACGTGCTGGGGCAGTATCCACGTGCTGGGGCAATATCCACGTGCTAGGGTGGTATCCACGTGCTGGGGCAGTATCCACGTGCTGGGGCAATATCCACGTGCTGGGGCAATATCCACGAGCTGGGGCAGTATCCACGTGCTGGGGCAGTATCCACGAGCTGGGGGGCAGTATCCACGTGCTGGGGCAATATCCACGAGCTGGGGCAGTATCCATGTGATGGGGCGGTATCCACGTGCTGGGGCAGTATCCACGTGCTGGGGCAGTATCCACGTGCTGGGGCAATATCCACGTGCTGGGGCAGTATCCCCGTGCTGGGCAATATCCACGAGCTGGGGCAATATCCACGAGCTGGGCCATATATCCACAATAGACTGCCCTCTGGGCAGGCTTTCCACCTTGTTATTTATATTACAGTAATAAAGTTATTTCATTAGCCCTTTAGAAACACTGTGTTGACACGTTACTTTCAGTAAACAAGTTTATTGTCATGTCACATTCTAGAACCTTACTCCTTTGTGATGTCACTTCAGCACTTATATAAGCAGGGCACGAGAGCTTGGAGAGCATAGCGAGTTTTGAGAGTTTGGTGAGCGAGTGAGTAGACTACTATTACATTGCGATTTGAAAAATCATTTTCAGAGATGGCAAGGTGCTTAATGCTTTTGCTGATAGCATCTTGCTGTCTGGTTTTATTCGGATTCCCCATACGGAGACTGGAAGGTAATTCATTAATTTATTCTGATACTATTACTATGTATTATTATACGGGAAGACAATGGATTCATCATTATATAAACTCATGATCTCCAGTTACTTTGTTTTATACATGTTGGAGTATTTTCAGTAAAACATTTAGCTAAATCTGGAATAAAGCAGAGAGGTGGATCGGGGCATTGGCCGAGAGCCGAGCGGTTCTCTCCTTATAAGTAGAGGTGCTAGGCTGTCATCCATAGTTTATGTAATCGATTTGGCTCAAAAAGATATATCGTATGGACATAAATTCACTAGCAGTTCTTACGAGATACTTTTGTTTCGGTTTGTTTCCTCTGCTAAACTTATAATTGTTACTACTGCATAAGTTAAGAGAATTAATAAAAAATCCCAAAACACTGCAACTTCTCAATATCAGAAATGTAGAGAGTGTATAGGCGGGAATTACTAAACGTCAGCTCTACGCCGATGGGTGGTACAGGGGCGTCTTGTGACATATTGTGGCTAGTGAGTGAGAGCTGTCGCTAGTCACTACAGTTCGCGTAAGCCAGTAAAGGGTTTTTCCCTTTGCTGAGCTTCGAAAAGGCTCCTCTCCTGGATAGTGGTAATAAATGTAACCCAATAAGTGATCCTTTTTCCCTGAATCAATGCTCCAATATTGTCAAGTAACTCATTGCATATAATTTTGTTTTAATATCTGTACAAAATGTAACAATGTAAAGACATTTCATTTGAATAAATATTTTGCGTTATAATTTGCAGGCTCTGATGGAGTTCTTCTTGTGGAATTAAAATTGGAAGAGAATGTAACATCCAATTCTTCCTGGACTGGACTGATTAGAAAACAAGGTAAAGTAACTATATCCAGATCTGATCTGTGTGTTGTCCATTGAATGCCCGGCTTCTACAATAGGAGATCCCAGCTCACCTCACCATTTACACATACAAACATTCATTTAACACTTCATAAACCATTAAACAATAAACCATTTTGACTTCATGCCTGTTGCTGTAAAGTCCATCTTCTACACCAGCATGTAATGAGTTACTAAGCAAGTGCTTCATAAACCAGAATATATGGAGTTTAATTGTAAGGTTTATCCAACCCCCCCTCCATGGTACAATCTTCACCCGAAAAACAGGATTTAATTATAAATGTGTTAAACGATACTATACACTCTAGTTTTGGGCCGCATTTCCCACCTGTCCCAATGCAACGTAAATGGATGACATCACATATAATTACTGGAAGCAAAACGCTTTCGCGTATATACACAGTTTTTAGAATAGTCTCACAATCTTTTTATGCACAATTACTCTTAAAATATCTAAATCTTTCCAGACAGATATTAATCTGGGAGGAGGGCAAATGTCAGGACTGTGATTATTAGACATATGGACGTGTTGCAGTTTTTAATTGAAGCCGTCACTTAAATGTAGAAGTTTACCATTAATTAAAGAATTTTGGTAAATGTGCTAAAACACCAATACAATTACCAATTGAATATTTTCTTTATAAGTGGCAACGTTCCTGGTGAGGTGCTGCTCCGCCAGCTGCGTGGGGAAGCCTCTGCTGATCTCTTATTGCATTAGTGAGATTGTAATAATTTACCCATTTTCTTCTATTTTTGATAAGGATCCCTAATGCTATCGAAGATAAGAGGTTGTTTCCAAACAGGTAAGGAATACATTTTATTCATATTTATGGAATTACTTAATTTTACATAACAACAAATAATTAGCCCTGCTTAATTAAAAAGTGGAATAGAAAAGGTGAATGTAAATATACAACAGCCGCACTTATTAAAGTCACTCCTCCATTCGCTGTTACTTCTTATAATCTGACTCAATATATTTGTACATCTTATAACGAAAAATTCCATGTTGCTCTTTTTTTTTTTTGCAGATGGCGCGTCAAAGAAGGTACCATCCCCAAAAAGTAAGTGTTTTTGCTCTATCAGTTTTACATACAACAAATATCAGATTAAAAAATATTCTGTGCCCCCCCTACTGGTCGCAGAGAGCAGCGTGGTCCGTTGTCTCCTCTCACCACCAGCTAAAAGATACAGGGAAAAAAATGGTTCCGTGTGTCCTTTGCCCTGCCTTTCAGTAATCATAATATCCAATGCATTACACACAAAGATTATCAATGTACACGTGTCCTTCTGTGCATCTAAAGCTCTTTGTCTTCTAGGTCTCTTTTCAACCAAGACAAAGAATCTTATTATGGATATATTGACTGTCGCTTCGTTCTTTATCTTCTGCATTTCGATCCTTGGAGGTGTGATCCTGGGCTCCTGTGTTTAGTAAGTCAGACGTGATTTTACTAATATTATTGTTTTCAATTACAAGTATTTGCCACCAATACAATGATTAGGGTCACATTGAACTTTTTGGTTTTTCCATGATTCCAAGTTATGTTTTATGTAACATTTTTAGTTTCTCCTTCGCTTCAGAATTGTTACCCAGCAATAATTTCTCTAAAAACACAATAAGCTGATGACATTTTCTGATGTATTTCTCTGCAGGAGTAATGCAGAACGGTGTTTAATAATATTGCAGTTTGCTGTTACATAAACACAATAATCATCAATTGCAATGATATATTTAAATATTAGCTATTTTCCAAAGGATTTCAATATTTTCTATCATTATTCAATTTTTTAATTACTTTCTGTCCTTTTATGTAACTTCTTTGCACCAGGATGTTTCGAGCCACTTTTCATGTGTGCCGTTGCCATGTTCACATTCAGCCTTTGGGGCCTTTTACCATAGGCTCTTCAGGCGCTAGGTGATGAGATAATGTTGCGCCACTATCTATACGGTACCAGTAATGCTGCCATGTCTTTACTGGAAAGAGTATAAATGTGATATAGTAGTAGGATAAGTAAATATTACTATCCACTCTCCTTCCTTAATTATACAAGGTCTGACCTCAGGATCTTACTGACTGAGCCTATTTCTCTGTTTTAGCTGTTGGCAAAGCAAAAAAACCCTGAGACTACTGAAGAAAGTCATTTTAATGAAGCGTGCCCGAACACAGCGAGAGGACATTGAATCCTATCTGGATATCGGCAATTATGGTAACTTATAATTATATTCCCTTACAACTCCAATAAGATGTTAAGGTTTTAACTCATTTTGATCACATGACATAACATTCTCATTTTAGTCCATGTGATGACATTTACCTTGAGGAGTATTGGTGTTTTGCTCACTTTACGTTAAGTGCAGGTGAAGGTGAATTGATTTGGATGAAAGGTCACATTGAACAATAATTTATTACACATTACAGTGAAACAAAGTATTAAGTTACAAGATCAAGGTTTATGATTAGCTTTGTGAAATAACTTGCAAAAAAATATTTCATGTAGGTTATAAAAGACATGTTCTAACATGGGGTATTATTAGGTATTAATGGGATGTTCTAGTTGTCTTTGAATTTTAACTAAGTTTTCACAACATGTCTTAATAAATAAGGTATGTGGACAGCCAGTGTGTCCAACATGGAGTTCATATTACGGGCACCTTTCAATTCACTGCTATAACCCAAGAAAACTATACAGTTAAAATGTTGCCAGTTGTGCTGTTCTATACAGGAGATTAATTTTTTTTCAAAAACAGTTTTAACATAAGTATATTACAATAAAACCCAAAAGTAATACAATTTTGGCTGATGAAACTGACCAATCGTTAATGGACACGGGCACTTACATGAATTTCTGCGCTACAGTCAAGCCAGAATATAAAATTTGTAAGACGAGCCAATTTATAAAGCTCTCCCAATGGACGAGTTTTAAAGTTCGAATTAATGAATTTGGTCAATAGTATTTACCACTGGGACACCATTATTACAGATTACATATTTCTAATCATTTTATTCTTTGCACAAGATTTACACCTTATTTTTTTAATATATATTTTTTATATTTAAATTTTAGGATTACCATTTCATATACAAAGTACCCCAGTGATTCATTGATTTTGAAAAAATTGCTGGACGTATACAGCCAATGGTAATGCAAACACATCCAGGCTTAACGCCATTGGCTAATAGACTCCAACATTGTTTTCCAGTGAAGCCCATGAAGATTACTCTGCCACAGATTAGTAAACATATGTGAAGGTTACAATGAGAACAAATATCCGCTCAGCCTTAATTTTTACTACAAATATAAAAGATCAGGATCCTCACCAGAATAATCTGTGCAAGAAACATAAGTAGCAGTTACCACCACCGTGTAAATCTGACATAGATCCCTGAAGTCTTAAGTGGAATATTTATCGTGTGATCGGATGTGTTATTAGGAAGCCGTAGAATGAGATTATGTGCATTTCAGATATTTTAACTTAATTAAATTTTGTGCAATGCTGTCATTTTAGCTCGTAGAAAGAGACAAACAAGATGGAGCGATGACGAAGACGAGGATAGTGACGAAGATGACTCCCAGAATGGAGACAACCGATGGATGGAGCATCTTCAAAAGCTATTTAAAAGATCTCGTCCAAAAGCGCACGATGAGGAAAATCCTGATGAAGAGGATGAGGAAGATAAGAAGCCCTTGAAACCGAAAGGTAGAGAGGCTTCTTATCATGACCCTCCTAAAGATCAGAAAAGAAAGCGTGCTGCCGAAATTCCAGACGAGGAAGGTGGAACCTCGAAAAGCCTAAAGAGAAAGATCAAGAAAGTGGTCGGAAAAGGCAAAAGGAAAAAAGTCTGGAAAAAAGTCAAAAAATCAGGGAAAGTGGCAAAAAAACGGCTTAAAAAGCTCAAAAAAAAATGAAAGGGCTTAAGAAAAAGAAAGTGGTGAAGAAGCTTAAAAAGACCTCCAAAAAGATCCTGGAGGCCACGAAGAAACGAACGAAGAGGTTAAAGAAGCTAAAAATTAAAAGGCTCAGACTGAAAAAGCTCCATCTGAAACAGCTGAAGAAAAGAAAGATGTTCCAAAAGCTCAGACTGAAGAAAAGGAAACTGAAGTTTAAGAAGCGAAAGAACATCTTTAAGAGGCTGAAAATCAAGAGGCCAAAGATGAAGTTTCGGAAAAGAAAGAAGATCTTTAAGAAATTTAAAATGAAGAGACCAAAGAAGATGAGGTTTTTTCGCAGAAAATAAAGTAGCCCTATCCACCCAGGGCGATTTATCTGCTTTTTCCTCATCATGCCACTATTCCCAACATTAAAAACCCTTTCATAATTTGGAACCATCAGATATTTGTTCATTAATGTTTATTTAAGTATTCGTTATCTAATGTGAGCCACTGGCCCAGATTCACTACGTATTGTGATGGCTGTGATGTGTTTTCCCATGTTCTTCTACTCATTGATGATAGATGAGGGGTAAATTCAGGGCAGTAAAGTCTACCCCCCCTCCCGTCTGAATTCATAGGTCCTAAATAGTTACATATATTGGAGTGACACCCATCCCGCCACCCCATCCACTTATTGATGACAATAAAGGGTTATTAGGTAAAGCAGGGCATCTAATGTAAGTATATCTCACGCAGGGAATGCATATCTCGCCGACACAGGATATTTACCAGGTTCTTTGAACACTAAAGAGTATCTCTTTCACCGACGAGACCAATGTATCAGCAGTGTGTGTTAATATATGTAAGGATAGGGGTAGGATACAAGTCTCTGCAGTAGATATATGCACGTCCTTTATTTCTGTTTAGTTTCGGAATTTTTCATACCGTTTTTATTTTTTCCGCTTTCAAACAAATCGGATCAATTCGTTCTGGGTTTTTTTTTCATTTCGTTCTGTATGTTATCGCAATTTGTATTTTCGGACCGAATTAAATTTTGGACGTTTTATTTTTTAGAATCACTTTGCTTTCTGTTTTTTCTGTATTTCGTTTTCTCGGATCACTTCATTTATCATTTTTTTGAGTTAATTTGGATTTTGGGTAGATTCGTATTTTGTTTTTATGAGTTATTTCGAAATGTGAAACGGATTACTACTACAATAGAATGAAAATACCAGCCACTCAAAATAATCCCATAGGTATCAATGTAAAAAATATTTCCCGTTTTTATTAAATATTTTTCCACGTGCAGCAAAACGTCACGTTATATATTTATTTAGGATATTTTAGGCATTTTTGGGTATTTTTTTAGTAAGATTTTAGGTTTCCTAGTTTATTTTAGAGCAACGAGGCTTTTTTAAGCCTTTTTTTTTTAAACCCTCATTAAAAAAAAACAGAAAAAAAGAGGGAGCGCCTGGAGGAAAGAGGCTAGATATGGAGCCTCAACGCTTATAACCCTACTGGCAGGGTAAAAGCATGAATTACAAATGAAATATATATCACAATTTTTTAAGAAAGATACACAGAGACGGTAATAAAACTCACTGCTATAGCAAGATCTGGAAAAAATGATGAGAAAGATAAAAAGTGTTCTGGCTCAGGGTGAAGTATGCTGTATAGGCAATACTATATCAAGACATCTGCATGAATATGCACAGCTTAATTTGGAAAATAGGTCTCAGACATTTAATAAGATGGATGTATTTGAGGGGTGTGTTTTGACCTCCGATCTGCATGGCTGCGTGCTAAATCAGCTCACCAGATCTCGCCGATTACCCGCACATCGTCATTTGCCAACACGATGGGCAAGGCAAACGGCTCATGCCGAATCCGGCATATAAGAGATCTGTTAAAGCCCGCCTCAGGCTGGAATCCACGAGTTCCTCCCACCAAAGGCGGGAGCACCAGTGGCCCACGAGAGACCAATATGGTGGCTACCATTGCATCTGCATCACTTTACTCCCCCGCCCCCTCTGGCAGCGGCTAGGAGCAGTTAACAGACTTACACCACCTGATCCGCTCCCAGCCTACCAAGGATGACCTTGAGCCATCTCCCGGGTCCTGCGTCTCTACCTCACTGGTGAGATTTAGCAGATAAGGCAGGATATGTTAGGCCTCACGCAGTGCATAGTTGCAGTGGAGGAGGAGCAGCAGGCACAGGACTCCATCATACAGGCTCACTCCAAGCAGCGCTCTCGCCACCACCACTTATTTATTTATTTATTTGCAAAGTATTTTACCAGGAAGGATACACTGAGATTTCTCTCGTTTTCAAGTATGTCCTTGGGTTCAAGAGCATTGAAATTTTACAGTCGTTATAGAAATACAAAGTAATATTAATATTAAGAACAAAACACAAATATACAGATTAACACGGAAAATAAATATGTAAGGAATATAGTTACTATATTACATGTTTACAGGTGCATTCTGTACCGAGGTATGCTAGTAAGGAGCTCGCAAGTAAGGTGCAGGTCCTGGATCGGAGGTTATAGGATGAGGGAACTGCTAGGGGAAGCAGTCTATTTAGGTAGGGTGGTAGCTTCCCAGAAAAACTCTTAAATACCAGGTTGGAAAGGTGAAGGGTGCGTCTAGATTCCAGCAACGGCCAGTTTAGCTCTTTTAACATGTCACAATCAGGGCCGGCGCTAGTGTAAGGCAGCACAGGCGGCTGCCTTACTATTCTGGCTTTCTGCCAGTTGAGGGGCGGAAAAATCTGGACCACCCAGCGAGCGGAGGCCTTGCAAGGATCGGGCACAAGGTTTCCCATTTACTCGGCAGCGTGTGGGATCCCTCCCACACGCTGCACCGGAAGTAAAGGCCCTGCGGGGGGGGGGTGCAGAGGAGGAGGAAGACGAGGCTGCCAGACCACAGCTCACATGGGAAGATGCTGGCCCCGCCCATCCAGCCCCTTCCTCCTCACAGCAGCTAGCAGAGCCTCCCTCCCCTGCTCCTGTGCAGGAAGTGTCCAGCACGTGCAGGGTGGGGGGAGTGGAGAGAGACCAGCTGAGCTGTAACCATGGAGGCAGCCAGGGATTTGAATCCTAGGGTAAGTAGCAAGCAGGGGGTGTGATTATGGGGGAGCATGGGGGGGTGGGTGTGTAAGCATGGAGTGTGTGTCTGTGTGTGTGAGCATGGGTGAATGAGAGCATTGGGTGTGTGTGAGCATGGGGAGGTGGGTGTGAGCATGGGGAGGTGGGTGTGAGTATGGGGGTGGGTGATTGTGAGTATGGGGGTGTGTGTGTGTGTGGTGCAGGGTGATGTATGTGTGTGGTGAGCAGGGTGATGTAGCAGTGTGTGTGTGTGAGCAGGGGTGATGTGTGTGAGCAGGGGTGATGTTGTTTGTGTGAGCAGGGGTGATGTGTGAGCAGGGGTGATGTGTGTGTGCAGGTGTGAAGTGTGTGTTGTGAGCAGGGGTGATGTGTGGCGTGTGAGCAGGGGTGATGTGTGCGTGTGAGCAGGGGTGATGTATGTGAGCAGGGTGATTGTGTGTGTGAGCAGGGTGATGTGTGAGCAGGGTGATGTGTGTGTGCAGGGTGATGTGTGTGTGTGAGCAGGGGTGATGTGGTGTGTGTGAGCAGGGTGATGTGTGTGCGTGAGCAGGTTGATGTGTGAGCAGGGGTGATGTGTGTGTGAGCAGGGGTGATGTGTGTTGTGTGTGTGTGTGAGCAGGGGTGATGTGTGATCAGGGGTGATGTGCGCGTGTGAGCAGGGATGAATGAATTAAAGGGAGAATGAATTGAAGGGGTGGAGTAATTGAGGGGGAATGAATTGAGGGGGAAATTAATTGAGGGGAAGAATGATGTGAGCTGGGGCAAAATTACCCATGTGTGAGCTCTGGTGGCAAATATATCCATGTGTGAGCTCTGGGGGCAAATATATCCATGTGTGAGCTCTGGGGGCAAATATACCCATATGTGAGCAGGGGGCAAATATACCCATGTGTGAGCTGGGACAAATATACCCATATGTGAGTGGGGCAAATATACCCATATGTGAGCTGGGGCAAATATACCATGTGTGAGCTCTGGGGACAATCCCATGTGTGAGCTGTGGTAAATATACCCATATGTGAGCTGGGGGCAAATATACCCTTGTGAGCTGGGGCTATATATATATATCCATGTGAGCTGGGGGCAATATATATACCCTTGTGAGCTGGGGCAAATATATCCATGTGAGCTGGGGGCAATATATATATATATGGACATGTTCTGGTCTGAGGTCTCTGTGTGTATATTATAATTTATCTGGACATGTTCTGGTCTGTATATATGTATCTGAGTGGGCATGATATTGGTGAATACCTGAAAAAACGTATTGGTACTTGTACTCGGTCTTAAAGTGGTATCGGTGCGACACTAGAGTGTGTATATATGTATGTGTGCATATATAGAGATTATTATGGCACCTCAATCCTGATTGGCTTGACATGACACGGATGGGGGGGCACCAAAACGCACCTTCGCCTGACTAGACAAAAATGCTTGCACCGGCCCTGGTCACAATGATGCGGCAGATTGAGTTATACAATGTAGTAAGGTTCTGAAGTTGTGTTTGTGGGGCAGCTGCATACACTACATCTCCGTATTCAATAGCCGGCATAAGCATTCGTTGTACAATCTGCTTTCTTAAAGTGGGGCTTAGGCAGGATTTGTTTCTGTACAGGGCACCTAGTTTGGGGTAAAGTTTAGATGAGTGTTTTTCTATGTGGGGCCAAAGGATAGATTTGGGTCTAACCACATACCTAGATATTTGAGAGAAGTGACTGTGGTCAACATGCCATTTTATTTTGTCCTGACATGTAGATGGGGATTTTGCAGTGTATGTAGTTTAGGTGCTGTTCCAAAGAGCATTGTTACAGTTGTCATTAAAAAAGTTTGTTATCTGTGATCCACTTTTCTACCTCTCTGAATTGTTTTTGCAGCACGGCCTCCAGCTGTGGGAGATCTGGTTTGCTGGTATAGATTACTTGCTACAAGCCCTCACCCAGCAGGTTGAGAATTTGGAAAACAAGGGCCGGGGCCACTATAGTAAGGATGAGCCAAACACCCCCGTGTTCAGTTCGCATTCGAACTCGAACAATTTCGTAAGTTCGAGTTCGAACGCGAACACGAACCGAACTCAATGCAAGTCAATGGGAGTCAAAATTTTGGTTTTTAAAGTGCCCTCCAAGAGGGCTTATATATACAAGATATTTGCCATAAAAGGTGAATGGAGGTCCGGGTAGTGCCCTGGGGGACAGGAAACCAGGACAAAAAGTTTTAAAAAAACGTTTTTAAAGGGACAGTGAGTTTTCCATGAAATAAGGGTTAAAAATAAAAACAAAACATTCCTTCGAATATCGTGCCTAGGAGGACCCCATAACCTGCCCGTGAAGTGGCGGATTTGTAGGATGTATAGAAACATTTGAAAAAAAAAATGACATTTCAAATGACGGTAAATGTTTTTCATTTAATCTATTCATAAACAACTGCTTAGGGCGGCAGTCTGTTTTAAAAGAGGAGACCATTTAGGACGCACAGAACAAGTTTAGTGATTTTTTGGCTAAATTATGGTGAAACTTATGCAGGCTTTGGATGAAAGTAACAATAGGTGCTTTAACATTGGGCCTTTAGTGTCGGCAACAGTGCCGTCACACCGTAACCCCTCTGTGGTATTGTGGAAGAGTGCAGGGTTGGATCCTGCATTCCAAAAAATAAAAATGATATAAATCTGGTAAAGGCGTCAGTGCACCCAAATATTGTGCCTTTCATGGCAGCAAGTGCCTTCACACCGTAACCCTTTTGTGGTATTGTGGAAGAGTGCAGGGTTGGACCCTGCGGTCCAAAAAATTTAAATTATATAAATCTGGTAAAGGCGTCAGTGTACCCAAATATTGTGCCTGTGGTGCCAGGCCAGCAAGTGCCATTATACAGTAACCACTCTGTGGTATTGTGGAAGAGTGCAGGGGAGGACCATGCGGTCCTATATTAAAAAGATATGAATCTGGTAAAGGCGTCCGTGCACTCAAATATTGTGCCTTTGGTGGCAGAAAGTGCCATCATACAGTAACCCCTCTGTTGTGTTGTGGAAGAGTGATGTGGTGGAGGCTTTGGGAATGTAGAAGAGATCCCCGATCTATTCAGTTACACCAGCATTCAGCATCAGGGGAGTGATGGCTGCTGATCCAGGACTGATTCATTTTTTTAAATGTCAGCCGGTCTACAGAGTCGGCGGACAGACGCACTCTTTTTGTCTGTGACAAAACCTCCAGCGGTACTGAACGTCCTTTCAGAAAGCACGCTGGATGAAGGGCAACCTAGTAGCTGCATAGCATATTGGCTAAGTTCTGGCCAGTGATCCAATCTCAACAACCAGTAAGTCAGTGGATCATCTGCTGGAAAGGTAGCCAGGTCTGCCTTTGCCCCTAGGTAGTCCTACACCATACGGTGAAGATGCTGGCAATGGGTGCCTATATTTGACGTCCCTGGCCGTTGTGGACTAAAAAAATTTAAAAGGCATCAGTCAAGCGGCCCTGGCCTTCACCTCTATTCGTCTGATCATCCGCAGCCTCAGCCTCAGAAGCACCTGTGTCATCACTTGGTAACCTACCAGTGCCTGGAAAGGTGTTACACAAGTGTCGCTTTAGAGCGTCCTTAAGTTTTTTCATCCTGTCCTCCCTCTGTGCGGGCAGGATGAGCGCTTCAACTTTACCCTTGTATCGTGGATCAAGAAGGCTTGCCAACCAGTAATGATTCCTCTCCTTGATAGCACAAATCCTGGGGTCCTTTGCCAGGCTTTGCAGGATAAGGGAGCCCATGCAGCGTAGGTTGGAGGTCGGCATTAGCTTCCGAGTCTTCCTGGTCAATGAGGAGGATGATGGTCAATGAGCTTGGTGAACTGCTGTCCCCCGGCCAAAGTCACAAAAACGTCCTCAATCTTTGGAAGTGGATATTTATACCTTTAAAAGTTTTAAAAACCTTTTTGTTTTACTTTTTTTTCTTGTTTCCTGTCCCCCAGGGCACTACCCGGACCCTCATACACCTTTTATGGCAAATATGTAGCATATATTCCCTCTTGGAGGGCACTCTAAAAACACAAATTTTCAGCCCCATTGACTTGCATGGGAGTTCGGGTTCGGGTTCGGTCCCCAACAAATGGGAAGTTCGGGTTCAGGCTCGAACCGAACTCGGGGGGTGTTCGACTCATCCCTAGTGGCTGATAGTGGGCCCGCAGTTAAGCAACTAACACAGCTAATAGCTTGCTTGCAGGTTTCTCTGGATACAGGAGATCTCTGACTGTGTCGTACACCTTCGCTCCAATCGCTGTGAGGAACACTGCTACCTGTTTGGTCTCCAAAATGCCAATAGCAGGGAGATACTGTTCAAACCTTTCCACCCAAGAGATCCAAGAGTCAGTGACTGGATTAAAATCATGCAGAGTGCCAATCAGCGCCATCATGAAGATCCAACAGCCTCGTCGCCACTGTAGTGTTCTGGATAATACGAGACGTCTTGGGTTTTCATTAATAGGTTTATTAACAACTAAGCATACAGGTT
Organism: Leptobrachium leishanense; assembly: GCA_009667805.1. Taxonomy (NCBI): domain Eukaryota; kingdom Metazoa; phylum Chordata; class Amphibia; order Anura; family Megophryidae; genus Leptobrachium; species Leptobrachium leishanense. The sequence continues at coordinate 37,155 of RXON01000239.1, forward strand.
CCCTATAACTGCAACTGGCTGCGTCTCTAGTCAGCCTCAACTGCCAGACAAATTGGACGACCAACTGTCAACAGCCAACCGCCAAAAGAAAAGCCCACTTCCCCCCATTGGCAGCCAGCACAACTACACCACATAAAGGATCCCAAGGGACCGTCTCTTCAAGAGGGCACACAGAGCCGTGTCTGGCCAGAGCAGCTGCCCTGTGACTTGTTGTCCCTCTGAGGTTATCTGGGATATGTCATGCTTGCATAAATCTGCACTGGTGACGTTTCTCTGTTTTCAGGTGGGGTTTGACTGAGCACGTCATTCTGATAGGTTTTGCTTTTTCTTTCGGGTTATGTGACGTCCAGGGTCCCGGGAATCATGCAGGGGGAACCTTGAGGAGCTGTTCCGCTGCCTGGCCGGGTGCCAGCAGCTCCGGCAGCACCCGGCATATCTATGCTCGCTCAGGGGGCGGGGCCCTGCATGAGGAGGCGGCGGCGCCGTCCTTTAGATCATGAGCGCGCACACTGAAGCCTTGCCATGCCGTGGACTTTCATCCCCGCATCGCTACACTGTGAAACAGTTTGCATATCGTTACTGACCCTGTTTATGTCTGACTACCCGATTTATTGTCGATTTCTGCCTCGATTTGACCATTCTTTCTCTATACTCCTTGCCTGTATTATTTGCCTCCTGCTGCTGCTGCTGGTGTGTGCTATTCAGACCCTGCCACATATACCATAGCGCAGTACAAGTGTCTTTACGTTGCAGACCCGTTTCTGTTTGTACGACTATTCTTGCTCTGTGTCCCTGTCTGGTTATCGCTGTCTGTTACTATTGGTGTGTGCAAAATATCCTGTCGTATACTGTTGCGCAGTATTGATTTCCCTTTCCTCCTCTCCCCTTTTAGAGCATTTCTCTCGGTCCTTGGCTCCCTGTCCCCCCCCCTCCAGACACAGCATTGTTTCTGCACTATTCAATCCCTACATGGCCTTTCATCATCAACCATTGCCGAATTGCTCCATTAATGCAGGGGGTCTTAATATACCTACTAAGAGGCATGTCATTTATAAAAATGATTTGGTAGAATTATAGATTAACCCTTTCAGTGTCGCACCGTTTCACACTTTTAATGTAAAGCTGTGCAACACTGAAAGGGTTCATTTATAATTCTAGAAAATCATTTCATACAGTAATAAATTTATTTCATTAGCCCTTTAGAAACACTGTGTTGACACGTTACTTTCAGTAAACAAGTTTATTGTGATGTCACATTCTAGAACCTTACTCCTCTGTGATGTCACTTCAGCACTTATAAAAGCAGGGCACGAGAGCTTGGAGAGCATAGCGAGTTTTGAGAGTTTGGTGAGCGAGGAGAGTAGACTACTATTACATTGCGATTTGAAAAATCATTTTCAGAGATGGCAAGGTGCTTAATGCTTTTGCTGATAGCATCTTGCTGTCTGGTTTTATTCGGATTCCCCATACGGAGACTGGAAGGTAATTCATTAATTTATTCTGATACTATCACTATGTATTATTATACGGGAAGACAATGGATTCATCATCATATAAACTCATGATCTCCAGTTATTTTGTTTTATACATGTTGAAGTATTTTCAGTAAAACATTTTGCTAAATCTAGAATAAAGCAGAGAGGTGGATCGAGGCATTGGTCGAGAGCCGAGCGGTTCTCTCCTTAGAAGTAGAGGTGCTAGGCTATCATCCATGGTTTTTATGTATTAGATTTGGCTCATAAACAGCTGATGCAGTTAAATAGTAAGTAAGGAAAATAGATTTGCAGTTCAAATGAGATTCTTTAGCAAAGGAAACAAACCAAAACAAAGTAAACTTAACATATGAAATAAGAGGGGCCTTTATGTGTCGCTTTCATATAGATATTAACTAAAACTAAATGAACTGCCATTTGCAAAAAAGTGCATTTTGTACTGATAGAAATATTTCTAATTTCTTGTTATGATGTGATATATGTCACGATTACCGGTTTCTATGGAGACATATCTGTTAGAATTGCATGGCATTGATGGAGTGACATCATAGATTGTGACATCACAATAAACTTGTTTACTAAAAGTAACGTGTCAACGCAGTGTTTCTTAAGGGCTAATGAAATGAATTTATTAATGTACGAAATGATTTTCTAGAATTATAAATTAACCCTTTCAGTGTTGCACAGCTTTACATTAAAAGTGTGAGAACGGTGTGACACTGAAAGGGTTAATCTATAATTCTACCAAATCATTTCATAAATTTATAAATTAATTCCATTAATTCTTTAGAAACTCTGCATTGACACGTTACTTTCAGTAAACAAGTTTATTGTGATGTTACAATCTATGATGTCACTCCATCAATGCTGTCACGGAATGGCCCAGCACCCTCAGCCAGGTGCGGTGGCACGCACAGAGTTTTGCAGTACTTTTTATTAGATGTGGTTATGTGTGGTGTGATACAGTGTTCCCCGTTGATTGTGCAATGTGTTCCCTTTGTCTGCCTTGCCCGCCGCCATTTTCCGATTGCCTCGTGGTTGCGATCAGATTATTCGAATTGGAAAATGGCCGATTCGAACCATCCGGTTCGAATCGTAAAATGGCCGATTCGGACCATCCGGTCCGAATCGGCGACTCCCCGAACTGCAACGGCCAATGGGTCCTGTGAGGGCGGGCAGGGATTCCCATTGTATTATAATTCGTGTAAAGTTGATAAATGCCTGAGTTGTGAATAATAAAGTCAGATTTAGCAGTGCATCCAGCCTCGTCTGATGTCTTTATTTCTCCGCCGTGCTTCATCGTCTGAGTATTCCCCGCAGTCTCAGGGTACGGCGTTCGATTAGATCCGAACCGAACCGAGCGCTCTGTGCCTGTATCTCGCATCAGGACAGAGGCGCAGCGGATGGTGTTCGGTTCCCAGATTGGCCTGAGATCCGATCCGAAGGGCGCGGCCGTGTACCGCGCTTCGGTATTGCAAGGGATCGCGGTAAGATCCGAAGACGTTGCCGATCCCGCAAGATCCGAAGCTGCATTCACCTACGATCCGAACGTCCTCCGCAATCCGATCCGAATATTTGCCGGAAGAGATCCGATCCCCGTAATCGGCCGGCCGGCCGCAGACGTACTCCACCTCCCACAAGGTCAGTGAACCAGCTGCTCGGGACGCTGAGTACCGTATGGCTCAGTGGTCGGGCTGGTTCTAGGCAGGGGTCCCCTCCACCGCCCGCTAACCCTTCCCCAGGGCCACGCCAGACCGCACGAGAGGCCGAGTGCCGTGTCACTCGGTAGTCGGGCCAGCGGTAAGCGACGGGGCCACGCAGATAGAGCACACCCGCAGGCGGAACAACATCCCATTCCGTCATACTGGTGGCAGCGGTGGGATAAGCTCTCTGCAGGCCCCTGGGAGACCTACGCCATGGTGGTGTACACCCACTACAACCGGGACACCCTGCGTGGGATGTTGGAGAACCGGGGAGGAACGCCGGGTAATAAGAACCGGAAAACTCTGATTAAGGAGCTGACCAGGATGGATCAGAACAGGGTGACGACGCCCGTCCCCAGCCCTGTCCACGCAGAGGTGGAGGAAGATGCTTGCCTCAGAGAGGTGCGGCGTCGGATCGCCCTGCTCGGAGATGCCCCAGCGGCGGCGGACAGATACGCCGTGATTCGGGAGGTTTACCGGGAAGTCGAGCGAGAAAAGGACCGCCAGCACGAGCTGCGGTTGGCAGAGCTCCGCGGAGCAGAGCCTGAATATTTTAACCCTGAACCCTACCCCGTGGAACCCTGGGTCGAGGCTTACAGCTCGACTGGAGCTTCACCCTGGGAATCTGCAAACCCCAGTGACTACCCTTTCGGGACTGACAGCTCGCCTGGAGCCTGTATTGGGGACATCACACATCCCAACGACCCTCGGATGGAGACTTTCAGCTCGCCTGGAGCTGCATCTGGGGACGCCACATTCCCCGTCGAGGAGCGGTGCTCCTGTGCCGGCACCTTCGCTGACATAGAGGTTGTGTTGTCAGGAAGGCTGCAGGAGGGCCTGGATCGGGACCAGGGGTCCACAGAGGAACTCTGGTACGAGGCCCTGGACCATGAGAGGGACTGCCATGGTGTGTATATTCCCTCCAACGCTGTCGTTCACCGGGTGCAGTACGACGTGCGAGCAGCGCTCCTGCAAGGTCGGGCCCCAGAGGAGTGGGAGGCCGAGCTCCAGAGTCTGGTGCAACAGGAGATCGCACTGGACGCCGCGTACCGCGCGCTCCGGTGGCTAACCGCCCCTCCGACAACGCGCCCTATTGATGGCACCTCCATCGCTGGGCCCCGCTACGGAGGCACGGGGCTGCTCTACGAGGGAATGGCCGCAGACCCCGGGTTCGGTGAAGAGACCGAAGAGCGATTGGAGGAGATTCTGGAGCGACGGGAGCTGGAGCTCCCGTCCGACGACAGGGACTCGGTGTTCGAGGAACTGGAGTCCCTGGCAGAGCGAGAGTGGGAGCTCGAGGTGGCCTACCGAAGATTGTTGGACGGCGCTCCGCGGTCGTGCCTGAGTTCCCCGTGCTGGGACGGGTCGGCGGGAGAAGTCGACCGCCCCCAGGTCTGGGACTTATGGGAGGCCGAGGTGGTCCCATGGGTGCCCGTGGGGGTCCCAGCAGAGGAAGTTACCCCCTTCACCCCGCAAGCGGACAGGGTGGCCGAGGCCACGGGTCCTGCGGGGGAGCTGGCCACGGGGCAGAGCGCCGCTGGCCTCTGTTCACTCCCCGACGCCAAGAGAGTTGTCCTCCAACCAGCGGAAGAGCTGGCCACGGGGCAGAGTGCCGCTGGCCTCTGCCCACTACCCACGGTCTGCCAGGAGGAGCAGACGGGTGGTTTCCCCGGGCTGGGCTGTGAGCAGCCACGGATTGCCCCGGGGGGTGAAGAAACCATCCTCCTGCAAGGTGATTCTCACCCAGCAGGGAAAGTTATCCCCTTCACCCCGCAAGCGGACAGGGTGGCCGAGGCCACGGGTCCAGCGGGGGAGATGGCAACGGGGCAGAGCGCGGCTGGCCTCTGCCCACCCCCAGTCGCAACGAGAGTCGCTCCCCAACCAGCAGAAGAGCTGGCCACGGGGCAGAGCGCCGCTGGCCTCTGCCCACTGCCCACAGGTTGCCAGGTGGAGCAGACGGATGGTTCCCCCGGGCTGGGTTGTGCGCAGCCGTTGATTGCCGGGGGGGGGAAGAAACCATCCTCCCGCAAGGAGATCTCCACCCAGCGGAAGAGCTGACAACGGGGCAGAGCGCCGCTGGCCTCTGCCCACTGCCCACAGTTTGCCAGGTGGAGCAGACGGATGGTTCCCCCGGGCTGGGTTGTGCGCAGCCATTGATTGCCCCGGGGGGGGAAGAAACCATCCTCCCGCAAGGAGATCTCCACCCAGCGGAAGAGCTGACAACGGGGCAGAGCGCCGCTGGCCTCTGCCCATCCCTCCCAATTTGCCCCGTGGGGCAGAGCGAGAATGACCCCGTGCGACTGCCGTTGCAGCCATTTGTTCCCCTTTTCGGCTGCCAGGAAGAGCAGCCGGGTTTGACCCCATTTGTCCCCTCGGTTGCCGTTTCCGTACCTGGCTCCCCAGCAGAAGAGCTGGCAACGGGGCAGAGCGCCGCTGGCCTCTGCCCATCTTTGCAATCCTTCGGCTCGGAGGCCTCACGCAGCCACGGTTCTTGCCAACGGCTGTCCTGGGCACCCGGGGCGCGTGCATGTAGCACCCGTTTGCCCCGGGTGAGCGATAACCCTGGAGGGGACACAGGAGGTACTCCTCCCCAGACATATGTCCTTTCGCCCGACCGGGGTAACCCTAAGGACGTGGGGCCCCGACCCAGCTGGCACGGCCGCAAGGCCAAATGGAGAAGCCTGGTGGCCCGGCCTCCCCAGACAGACTACGGGCCTGGGAGCACCGACTTCCCCGGTATGACCCGGTGGGGTCAGACCAGGTGCGTCGAACTGGGGGAGGGGGAGGAGTGTCACGGAATGGCCCAGCACCCTCAGCCAGGTGCGGTGGCACGCACAGAGTTTTGCAGTACTTTTTATTAGATGTGGTTATGTGTGGTGTGATACAGTGTTCCCCGTTGATTGTGCAATGTGTTCCCTTTGTCTGCCTTGCCCGCCGCCATTTTCCGATTGCCTCGTGGTTGCGATCAGATTATTCGAATCGGAAAATGGCCGATTCGAACCATCCGGTTCGAATCGTAAAATGGCCGATTCGGACCATCCGGTCCGAATCGGCGACTCCCCGAACTGCAACGGCCAATGGGTCCTGTGAGGGCGGGCAGGGATTCCCATTGTATTATAATTCGTGTAAAGTTGATAAATGCCTGAGTTGTGAATAATAAAGTCAGATTTAGCAGTGCATCCAGCCTCGTCTGATGTCTTTATTTCTTCGCCGTGCTTCATCGTCTGAGTATTCCCCGCAGTCTCAGGGTACGGCGTTCGATTAGATCCGAACCGAACCGAGCGCTCTGTGCCTGTATCTCGCATCAGGACAGAGGCGCAGCGGATGGTGTTCGGTTCCCAGATTGGCCTGAGATCCGATCCGAAGGGCGCGGCCGTGTACCGCGCTTCGGTATTGCAAGGGATCGCGGTAAGATCCGAAGACGTTGCCGATCCCGCAAGATCCGAAGCTGCATTCACCTACGATCCGAACGTCCTCCGCAATCCGATCCGAATATTTGCCGGAAGAGATCCGATCCCCGTAATCGGCCGGCCGGCCGCAGACGTACTCCACCTCCCACAAGGTCAGTGAACCAGCTGCTCGGGACGCTGAGTACCGTATGGCTCAGTGGTCGGGCTGGTTCTAGGCAGGGGTCCCCTCCACCGCCCGCTAACCCTTCCCCAGGGCCACGCCAGGCCGCACGAGACGCCGAGTGCCGTGTCACTCGGTAGTCGGGCCAGCGGTAAGCGACGGGGCCACGCAGATAGAGCACACCCGCAGGCGGAACAACATCCCATTCCGTCATAAATGCCATGCAATTCTATGTGTTGTAGGTATTCTACACAAACCTAACAGAATTGCATGGCATTAATGGAGTGACATCTATACTATACTAGAGTAAGGCTTGGCGTGTCTGTCGCCAAGCCTTACTCTGCGCATGCGCGTGCAACCAGCGGCGGTTGGTTGCGCGCGCATGCAACCGCCGCGGCATGAGCCGGCTGTGCGCTCGCCGCGGCGGTTACAAGATGCACGCAGCAGCCGGGTAGAGGCTGCGCTCGCAGCCTCCACCCGGCTGCCGCGCGCATCCAACCGCCGAGCAGCGAAGGGAAACTTCCCTCGCTTCCGCTCTCTGAAGGACCCAAGCCGCGGCCACGTGGGAGTCCCACGTGACCGCGGCTTGGGTCCTTCAACGACCGGAAGCGGGGAAACTTTCCATTCGCCGCTCGGGAAGGTAAGTATAAGGAGCTCATGGGGCGGCTGTCCGAATGCCGATAGAGCATTCGAACAGCTGCCCCATGTCTGTTCTGGGGTCTGAGCTGGGGCATATTCATGAGAGCTTGGGGTCAAATATCCACGAGCTGGGGCAAAATCCACGAGCTGGGGGCAATATCCAGGAGCTGGGGGCAAAATCCACAAGCTGGGGGCAATATCCAGGAGCTGGGGGCAAAATCCACGAGCTGGGGGCAAAATCCAAAAGCTGGGGGGCAATATCCACGAGCTGGGGGCAATATCCACAAGCTGGGGCAATATCCACGTGCTGGGGCAGTATCCACGTGCTGGGGCAGTATCCACGTGCTGGGACGGTATCCACGAGCTGGGGCAATATCCACGTGCTGGGGCAATATCCACGTGCTGGGGCAATATCCACGTGCTGGGGCAGTATCCACGAGCTGGGGCAATAGCCATGTGCTGGGGCAGTATCCACGTGCTGGGGCAGTATCCACGAGCTGGGGCAATATCCACGAGCTGGGGCAATATCCACGAGCTGGGGCGGTATCCACGAGCTGGGGCAATATCCACGTGCTGGGGCGGTATCCACGTGCTGGGGCGGTATCCACGTGCTGGGGCAATATCCACGAGCTGGGGCGGTATCCACGAGCTGGGGCAATATCCACGTGCTGGGGCAGTATCCACGAGCTGGGGCAATATCCACGTGCTGGGGCGGTATCCACGAGCTGGGGCAATATCCACATGCTGGGGCGGTATCCACGTGCTGGGGCGGTATCCACGTGCTGTGGCGGTATCCACGTGCTGTGGCGGTATCCACGTGCTGGGGCAATATCCATGAGCTGGGGCAGTATCCATGTGCTGGGGCAGTATCTACAAGCTGGGGCAGTATCCACGAGCTGGGGCAATATTCACAAACTGGGGCAAAATCCACGAGCTGTGGCGGTATCCACGAGCTGGGGAAATATCCACGTGCTGGGGCGGTATCCTCGTGCTGGGGCAATATCCACGAGCTGGGGCGGTATCCACGAGCTGGGGCAATATCCACGTGCTGGGGCAGTATCCACGTGCTGGGGCGGTATCCACGAGCTGGGGCAATATCCACGAGCTGGGGCGGTATCCACGAGCTGGGGCAATATCCACGTGCTGGGGCGGTATCCACGTGCTGGGGTGGTTTCCACGTGCTGGGGCGGTATCCACATGCTGGGGCAATATCCACGTGCTGGGGCAATATCCACGAGCTGGGACAATATCCACGAGCTGGGGCAATATCCACGAGCTGGGGCAATATCCACGAGCTGGGGCGGTATCCACGAGCTGGGGCAATATCCACGTGCTGGGGCGGTATCCACGTGCTGGGGCGGTATCCACATGCTGGGGCAATATCCACGAGCTGGAGCGGTATCCACGAGCTGGGGCAATATCCACGTGCTGGGGCAGTATCCACGAGCTGGGGGGCAGTATCCACAAGCTGGGGCAATATCCACGTGCTGGGGCAGTATCCACGTGCTGGGGCAGTATCCACGTGCTGGGACGGTATCCACAAGCTGGGGCAATATCCACGTGCTGGGGCAATATCCACGTGCTGGGGCAATATCCACGTGCTGGGGCAGTATCCACGAGCTGGGGCAATAGCCATGTGCTGGGGCAGTATCCACGTGCTGGGGCAGTATCCACGAGCTGGGGCAATATCCACGTGCTGGGGCGGTATCCACGTGCTGGGGCGGTATCCACGTGCTGGGGCAATATCCACGAGCTGGGGCGGTATCCACGAGCTGGGGCAATATCCACGTGCTGGGGCAGTATCCACGAGCTGGGGCAATATCCACGTGCTGGGGCGGTATCCACGAGCTGGGGCAATATCCACATGCTGGGGCGGTATCCAAGTGCTGGGGCGGTATCCACGTGCTGTGGCGGTATCCACGTGCTGTGGCGGTATCCACGTGCTGGGGCAATATCCATGAGCTGGGGCAGTATCCATGTGCTGGGGCAGTATCTACAAGCTGGGGCAGTATCCACGAGCTGGGGCAATATTCACAAACTGGGGCAAAATCCACGAGCTGTGGCGGTATCCACGAGCTGGGGAAATATCCACGTGCTGGGGCGGTATCCTCGTGCTGGGGCAATATCCACGAGCTGGGGCGGTATCCACGAGCTGGGGCAATATCCACGTGCTGGGGCAGTATCCACGTGCTGGGGCGGTATCCACGAGCTGGGGCAATATCCACGAGCTGGGGCGGTATCCACGAGCTGGGGCAATCACGGTGCTGGGGCGGTATCCACGTGCTGGGGTGGTTTCCACGTGCTGGGGCGGTATCCACATGCTGGGGCAATATCCACGTGCTGGGGCAATATCCACGTGCTGGGGCAATATCCACGAGCTGGGACAATATCCACGAGCTGGGGCAATATCCACGAGCTGGGGCAATATCCACGAGCTGGGGCGGTATCCACGAGCTGGGGCAATATCCACGTGCTGGGGCGGTATCCACGTGCTGGGGCGGTATCCACATGCTGGGGCAATATCCACGAGCTGGAGCGGTATCCACGAGCTGGGGCAATATCCACGTGCTGGGGCAGTATCCACGAGCTGGGGCAATATCCATGTGCTGGGGTGGTATCCACGAGCTGGGGCAATATCCACGAGCTGGGGCGATATCCACGAGCTGGGGCAATATCCTGGAGCTGGGGCGGTATACACGAGCTGGGGCAATATCCACGTGCTGGGGCGGAATCCACGTGCTGGGGCGGTATCCACGTTCTGGGGCAATATCCACGTGCTGGGGCAATATCCACGAGCTGGGGCAGTATCCACGTGCTGGGGCAGTATCCATGTGCTGGGGCAGTATCCACGAGCTGGGCAGTTCCAAGTGCTGGGGCAATATCCACGAGCTGGGGCAGTATCCACGTGCTGGGGCGGTATCCACGAGCTGGGGCGGTATCCACGTGCTGGGGCAGTATCCACGTGCTGGGGCAGTATCCACGTGCTGGGGCAATATCCACGTGCTAGGGTGGTATCCACGTGCTGGGGCAGTATCCACGTGCTGGGGCAATATCCACGTGCTGGGGCAATATCCACGAGCTGGGGCAGTATCCATGTGCTGGGGCAGTATCCACGAGCTGGGGGGCAGTATCCACGTGCTGGGGCAATATCCACGAGCTGGGGCAGTATCCATGTGATGGGGCGGTATCCACGTGCTGGGGCAGTATCCACGAGCTGGGGCAATATCCACGTGCTGGGGCGGTATCCACGTGCTGGGGCGGTATCCACGTGCTGGGGCAATATCCACGAGCTGGGGCGGTATCCACGAGCTGGGGCAATATCCACGTGCTGGGGCAGTATCCACGAGCTGGGGCAATATCCACGTGCTGGGGCGGTATCCACGAGCTGGGGCAATATCCACATGCTGGGGCGGTATCCACGTGCTGGGGCGGTATCCACGTGCTGTGGCGGTATCCACGTGCTGTGGCGGTATCCACGTGCTGGGGCAATATCCATGAGCTGGGGCAGGATCCATGTGCTGGGGCAGTATCTACAAGCTGGGGCAGTATCCACGAGCTGGGGCAATATTCACAAACTGGGGCAAAATCCACGAGCTGTGGCGGTATCCACGAGCTGGGGAAATATCCACGTGCTGGGGCGGTATCCTCGTGCTGGGGCAATATCCACGAGCTGGGGCGGTATCCACGAGCTGGGGCAATATCCACGTGCTGGGGCAGTATCCACGTGCTGGGGCGGTATCCACGAGCTGGGGCAATATCCACGAGCTGGGGCGGTATCCACGAGCTGGGGCAATATCCACGTGCTGGGGCGGTATCCACGTGCTGGGGTGGTTTCCACGTGCTGGGGCGGTATCCACATGCTGGGGCAATATCCACGTGCTGGGGCAATATCCACGTGCTGGGGCAATATCCACGAGCTGGGACAATATCCACGAGCTGGGGCAATATCCACGAGCTGGGGCAATATCCACGAGCTGGGGCGGTATCCACGAGCTGGGGCAATATCCACGTGCTGGGGCGGTATCCACGTGCTGGGGCAGTATCCACATGCTGGGGCAATATCCACGAGCTGGAGCGGTATCCACGAGCTGGGGCAATATCCACGTGCTGGGGCAGTATCCACGAGCTGGGGCAATATCCATGTGCTGGGGTGGTATCCACGAGCTGGGGCAATATCCACGAGCTGGGGCGATATCCACGAGCTGGGGCAATATCCACGAGCTGGGGCGGTATACACGAGCTGGGGCAATATCCACGTGCTGGGGCGGTATCCACGTGCTGGGGCGGTATCCACGTTCTGGGGCAATATCCACGTGCTGGGGCAATATCCACGAGCTGGGGCAGTATCCACGTGCTGGGGCAGTATCCATGTGCTGGGGCAGTATCCACGAGCTGGGCAGTTTCCAAGTGCTGGGGCAATATCCACGAGCTGGGGCAGTATCCACGTGCTGGGGCGGTATCCACGAGCTGGGGCGGTATCCACGTGCTGGGGCAGTATCCACGTGCTGGGGCAATATCCACGTGCTAGGGTGGTATCCACGTGCTGGGGCAGTATCCACGTGCTGGGGCAATATCCACGTGCTGGGGCAATATCCACGAGCTGGGGCAGTATCCATGTGATGGGGCGGTATCCACGTGCTGGGGCAGTATCCACGTGCTGGGGCAGTATCCACGTGCTGGGGCAATATCCACGTGCTGGGGCAGTATCCCCGTGCTGGGGCAATATCCACGAGCTGGGGCAATATCCACGAGCTGGGCCATATATCCACAATAGACTGCCCTCTGGGCAGGCTTTCCACCTTGTTATTTATATTACAGTAATAAAGTTATTTCATTAGCCCTTTAGAAACACTGTGTTGACACGTTACTTTCAGTAAACAAGTTTATTGTCATGTCACATTCTAGAACCTTACTCCTTTGTGATGTCACTTCAGCACTTATATAAGCAGGGCACGAGAGCTTGGAGAGCATAGCGAGTTTTGAGAGTTTGGTGAGCGAGTGAGTAGACTACTATTACATTGCGATTTGAAAAATCATTTTCAGAGATGGCAAGGTGCTTAATGCTTTTGCTGATAGCATCTTGCTGTCTGGTTTTATTCGGATTCCCCATACGGAGACTGGAAGGTAATTCATTAATTTATTCTGATACTATTACTATGTATTATTATACGGGAAGACAATGGATTCATCATTATATAAACTCATGATCTCCAGTTACTTTGTTTTATACATGTTGGAGTATTTTCAGTAAAACATTTAGCTAAATCTGGAATAAAGCAGAGAGGTGGATCGGGGCATTGGCCGAGAGCCGAGCGGTTCTCTCCTTATAAGTAGAGGTGCTAGGCTGTCATCCATAGTTTATGTAATCGATTTGGCTCAAAAAGATATATCGTATGGACATAAATTCACTAGCAGTTCTTACGAGATACTTTTGTTTCGGTTTGTTTCCTCTGCTAAACTTATAATTGTTACTACTGCATAAGTTAAGAGAAATTAATAAAAAATCCCAAAACACTGCAACTTCTCAATATCAGAAATGTAGAGAGTGTATAGGCGGGAATTACTAAACGTCAGCTCTACGCCGATGGGTGGTACAGGGGCGTCTTGTGACATATTGTGGCTAGTGAGTGAGAGCTGTCGCTAGTCACTACAGTTCGCGTAAGCCAGTAAAGGGTTTTTCCCTTTGCTGAGCTTCGAAAAGGCTCCTCTCCTGGATAGTGGTAATAAATGTAACCCAATAAGTGATCCTTTTTCCCTGAATCAATGCTCCAATATTGTCAAGTAACTCATTGCATATAATTTTGTTTTAATATCTGTACAAAATGTAACAATGTAAAGACATTTCATTTGAATAAATATTTTGCGTTATAATTTGCAGGCTCTGATGGAGTTCTTCTTGTGGAATTAAAATTGGAAGAGAATGTAACATCCAATTCTTCCTGGACTGGACTGATTAGAAAACAAGGTAAAGTAACTATATCCAGATCTGATCTGTGTGTTGTCCATTGAATGCCCGGCTTCTACAATAGGAGATCCCAGCTCACCTCACCATTTACACATACAAACATTCATTTAACACTTCATAAACCATTAAACAATAAACCATTTTGACTTCATGCCTGTTGCTGTAAAGTCCATCTTCTACACCAGCATGTAATGAGTTACTAAGCAAGTGCTTCATAAACCAGAATATATGGAGTTTAATTGTAAGGTTTATCCAACCCCCCCTCCATGGTACAATATTCACCCGAAAAACAGGATTTAAATATAAATGTGTTAAACGATACTATACACTCTAGTTTTGGGGCCGCATTTCCCACCTGTCCCAATGCAATGTAAATGGATGACATCACATATAATTACTGGAAGCAAAACGCTTTCGCGTATATACACAGTTTTTAGAATAGTCTCACAATCTTTTTATGCACAATTACTCTTAAAATATCTAAATCTTTCCAGACAGATATTAATCTGGGAGGAGGGCAAATGTCAGGACTGTGATTATTAGACATATGGACGTGTTGCAGTTTTTAATTGAAGCCGTCACTTAAATGTAGAAGTTTACCATTAATTAAAGAATTTTGGTAAATGTGCTAAAACACCAATACAATTACCAATTGAATATTTTCTTTATAAGTGGCAACGTTCCTGGTGAGGTGCTGCTCCGCCAGCTGCGTGGGGAAGCCTCTGCTGATCTCTTATTGCATTAGTGAGATTGTAATAATTTACCCATTTTCTTCTATTTTTGATAAGGATCCCTAATGCTATCGAAGATAAGAGGTTGTTTCCAAACAGGTAAGGAATACATTTTATTCATATTTATGGAATTACTTAATTTTACATAACAACAAATAATTAGCCCTGCTTAATTAAAAAGTGGAATAGAAAAGGTGAATGTAAATATACAACAGCCGCACTTATTAAAGTCACTCCTCCATTCGCTGTTACTTCTTATAATCTGACTCAATATATTTGTACATCTTATAACGAAAAATTCCATGTTGCTCTTTTTTTTTTTTGCAGATGGCGCGTCAAAGAAGGTACCATCCCCAAAAAGTAAGTGTTTTTGCTCTATCAGTTTTACATACAACAAATATCAGATTAAAAAATATTCTGTGCCCCCCCTACTGGTCGCAGAGAGCAGCGTGGTCCGTTGTCTCCTCTCACCACCAGCTAAAAGATACAGGGAAAAAAATGGCTCCGTGTGTCCTTTGCCCTGCCTTTCAGTAATCATAATATCCAATGCATTACACACAAAGATTATCAATGTACACGTGTCCTTCTGTGCATCTAAAGCTCTTTGTCTTCTAGGTCTCTTTTCAACCAAGACAAAGAATCTTATTATGGATATATTGACTGTCGCTTCGTTCTTTATCTTCTGCATTTCGATCCTTGGAGGTGTGATCCTGGGCTCCTGTGTTTAGTAAGTCAGACGTGATTTTACTAATATTATTGTTTTCAATTACAAGTATTTGCCACCAATACAATGATTAGGGTCACATTGAACTTTTTGGTTTTTCCATGATTCCAAGTTATGTTTTATGTAACATTTTTAGTTTCTCCTTCGCTTCAGAATTGTTACCCAGCAATAATTTCTCTAAAAACACAATAAGCTGATGACATTTTCTGATGTATTTCTCTGCAGGAGTAATGCAGAACGGTGTTTAATAATATTGCAGTTTGCTGTTACATAAACACAATAATCATCAATTGCAATGATATATTTAAATATTAGCTATTTTCCAAAGGATTTCAATATTTTCTATCATTATTCAATTTTTAATTACTTTCTGTCCTTTTATGTAACTTCTTTGCACCAGGATGTTTCGAGCCACTTTTCATGTGTGCCGTTGCCATGTTCACATTCAGCCTTTGGGGCCTTTTACCATAGGCTCTTCAGGCGCTAGGTGATGAGATAATGTTGCGCCACTATCTATACGGTACCAGTAATGCTGCCATGTCTTTACTGGAAAGAGTATAAATGTGATATAGTAGTAGGATAAGTAACTATTACTATCCACTCTCCTTCCTTAATTATACAAGGTCTGACCTCAGGATCTTACTGACTGAGCCTATTTCTCTGTTTTAGCTGTTGGCAAAGCAAAAAAACCCTGAGACTACTGAAGAAAGTCATTTTAATGAAGCGTGCCCGAACACAGCGAGAGGACATTGAATCCTATCTGGATATCGGCAATTATGGTAACTTATAATTATATTCCCTTACAACTCCAATAAGATTTAAGGTTTTAACTCATTTTGATCACATGACATAACATTCTCATTTTAGTCCATGTGATGACATTTACCTTGAGGAGTATTGGTGTTTTGCTCACTTTACGTTAAGTGCAGGTGAAGGTGAATTGATTTGGATGAAAGGTCACATTGAACAATAATTTATTACACATTACAGTGAAACAAAGTATTAAGTTACAAGATCAAGGTTTATGATTAGCTTTGTGAAATAACTTGCAAAAAAATATTTCATGTAGGTTATAAAAGACATGTTCTAACATGGGGTATTATTAGGTATTAATGGGATGTTCTAGTTGTCTTTGAATTTTAACTAAGTTTTCACAACATGTCTTAATAAATAAGGTATGTGGACAGCCAGTGTGTCCAACATGGAGTTCATATTACGGGCACCTTTCAATTCACTGCTATAACCCAAGAAAACTATACAGTTAAAATGTTGCCAGTTGTGCTGTTCTATACAGGAGATTAATTTTTTTTTCAAAAACAGTTTTAACATAAGTATATTACAATAAAACCCAAAAGTAATACAATTTTGGCTGATGAAACTGACCAATCGTTAATGGACACGGGCACTTACATGAATTTCTGCGCTACAGTCAAGCCAGAATATAAAATTTGTAAGACGAGCCAATTTATAAAGCTCTCCCAATGGGCGAGTTTTAAAGTTCGAATTAATGAATTTGGTCAATAGTATTTACCACTGGGACACCATTATTACAGATTACATATTTCTAATCATTTTATTCTTTGCACAAGATTTACACCTTATTTTTTTAATATATATTTAAATTTTAGGATTACCATTTCATATACAAAGTACCCCAGTGATTCATTGATTTTGAAAAAATTGCTGGACGTATACAGCCAATGGTAATGCAAACACATCCAGGCTTAACGCCATTGGCTAATAGACTCCAACATTGTTTTCCAGTGAAGCCCATGAAGATTACTCTGCCACAGATTAGTAAACATATGTGAAGGTTACAATGAGAACAAATATCCGCTCAGCCTTAATTTTTACTACAAATATAAAAGATCAGGATCCTCACCAGAATAATCTGTGCAAGAAACATAAGTAGCAGTTACCACCACCGTGTAAATCTGACATAGATCCCTGAAGTCTTAAGTGGAATATTTATCGTGTGATCGGATGTGTTATTAGGAAGCCGTAGAATGAGATTATGTGCATTTCAGATATTTTAACTTAATTAAATTTTGTGCAATGCTGTCATTTTAGCTCGTAGAAAGAGACAAACAAGATGGAGCGATGACGAAGACGAGGATAGTGACGAAGATGACTCCCAGAATGGAGACAACCGATGGATGGAGCATCTTCAAAAGCTATTTAAAAGATCTCGTCCAAAAGCGCACGATGAGGAAAATCCTGATGAAGAGGATGAGGAAGATAAGAAGCCCTTGAAACCGAAAGGTAGAGAGGCTTCTTATCATGACCCTCCTAAAGATCAGAAAAGAAAGCGTGCTGCCGAAATTCCAGACGAGGAAGGTGGAACCTCGAAAAGCCTAAAGAGAAAGATCAAGAAAGTGGTCGGAAAAGGCAAAAGGAAAAAAGTCTGGAAAAAAGTCAAAAAATCAGGGAAAGTGGCAAAAAAACGGCTTAAAAAGCTCAAAAAGAAAATGAAAGGGCTTAAGAAAAAGAAAGTTGTGAAGAAGCTTAAAAAGACCTCCAAAAAGATCCTGGAGGCCACGAAGAAACGAACGAAGAGGTTAAAGAAGCTAAAAATTAAAAGGCTCAGACTGAAAAAGCTCCATCTGAAACAGCTGAAGAAAAGAAAGATGTTCCAAAAGCTCAGACTGAAGAAAAGGAAACTGAAGTTTAAGAAGCGAAAGAACATCTTTAAGAGGCTGAAAATCAAGAGGCCAAAGATGAAGTTTCGAAAAAGAAAGAAGATCTTTAAGAAATTTAAAATGAAGAGACCAAAGAAGATGAGTTTTTTCGCAGAAAATAAAGTAGCCCTATCCACCCAGGGCGATTTATCTGCTTTTTCCTCATCATGCCACTATTCCCAACATTAAAAACCCTTTCATAATTTGGAACCATCAGATATTTGTTCATTAATGTTTATTTAAGTATTCGTTATCTAATGTGAGCCACTGGCCCAGATTCACTACGTATTGTGATGGCTGTGATGTGTTTTCCCATGTTCTTCTACTCATTGATGATAGATGAGGGGTAAATTCAGGGCAGTAAAGTCTACCCCCCCTCCCGTCTGAATTCATAGGTCCTAAATAGTTACATATATTGGAGTGACACCCATCCCGCCACCCCATCCACTTATTGATGACAATAAAGGGCTATTAGGTAAAGCAGGGCATCTAATGTAAGTATATCTCACGCAGGGAATGCATATCTCGCCGACACAGGATATTTACCAGGTTCTTTGAACACTAAAGAGTATCTCTTTCACCGACGAGACCAATGTATCAGCAGTGTGTGTTAATATATGTAAGGATAGGGGTAGGATACAAGTCTCTGCAGTAGATATATGCACGTCCCTTATTTCTGTTTAGTTTCGGAATTTTTCATACCGTTTTTATTTTTTCCGCTTTCAAACAAATCGGATCAATTCGTTCTGGGTTTTTTTTTCATTTCGTTCTGTATGTTATCGCAATTTGTATTTTCGGACCGAATTAAATTTTGGACGTTTTATTTTTTAGAATCACTTTGCTTTCTGTTTTTTCTGTATTTCGTTTTCTCGGATCACTTCATTTATCATTTTTTTGAGTTAATTTGGATTTTGGGTAGATTCGTATTTTGTTTTTATGAGTTATTTCGAAATGTGAAACGGATTACTACTACAATAGAATGAAAATACCAGCCACTCAAAATAATCCCATAGGTATCAATGTAAAAAATATTTCCCGTTTTTATTAAATATTTTTCCACGTGCAGCAAAACGTCACGTTATATATTTATTTAGGATATTTTAGGCATTTTTGGGTATTTTTTTAGTAAGATTTTAGGTTTCCTAGTTTATTTTAGAGCAACGAGGCTTTTTTAAGCCTTTTTTTTTTAAACCCTCATTAAAAAAAAACAGAAAAAAAGAGGGAGCACCTGGAGGAAAGAGGCTAGATATGGAGCCTCAACGCTTATAACCCTACTGGCAGGGTAAAAGCATGAATTACAAATGAAATATATATCACAATTTTTTAAGAAAGATACACAGAGACGGTAATAAAACTCACTGCTATAGCAAGATCTGGAAAAAATGATGAGAAAGATAAAAAGTGTTCTGGCTCAGGGTGAAGTATGCTGTATAGGCAATACTATATCAAGACATCTGCATGAATATGCACAGCTTAATTTGGAAAATAGGTCTCAGACATTTAATAAGATGGATGTATTTGAGGGGTGTGTTTTGACCTCCGATCTGCATGGCTGCGTGCTAAATCAGCTCACCAGATCTCGCCGATTACCCGCACATCGTCATTTGCCAACACGATGGGCAAGGCAAACGGCTCATGCCGAATCCCGGCATATAAGAGATCTGTTAAAGCCCGCCTCAGGCTGGAATCCACGAGTTCCTCCCACCAAAGGCGGGAGCACCAGTGGCCCACGAGAGACCAATATGGTGGCTACCATTGCATCTGCATCACTTTACTCCCCGGCCCCCTCTGGCAGCGGCTAGGAGCAGTTAACAGACTTACACCACCTGATCCGCTCCCAGCCTACCAAGGATGACCTTGAGCCATCTCCCGGGTCCTGCGTCTCTACCTCACTGGTGAGATTTAGCAGATAAGGCAGGATATGTTAGGCCTCACGCAGTGCATAGTTGCAGTGGAGGAGGAGCAACAGGCACAGGACTCCATCATACAGGCCCACTCCAAGCAGCGCTCTCGCCACCACCACTTATTTATTTATTTATTTGCAAAGTATTTTACCAGGAAGGATACACTGAGATTTCTCTCGTTTTCAAGTATGTCCTTGGGTTCAAGAGCATTGAAATTTTACAGTCGTTATAGAAATACAAAGTAATAAATGCAAGATATTAAGAACAAAACACAAATATACAGATTAACACGGAAAATAAATATGTAAGGAATATAGTTACTATATTACATGTTTACAGGTGCATTCTGTACCGAGGTATGCTAGTAAGGAGCTCGCAAGTAAGGTGCAGGTCCTGGATCGGAGGTTATAGGATGAGGGAACTGCTAGGGGAAGCAGTCTATTTAGGTAGGGTGGTAGCTTCCCAGAAAAACTCTTAAATACCAGGTTGGAAAGGTGAAGGGTGCGTCTAGATTCCAGCAACGGCCAGTTTAGCTCTTTTAACATTTCACAATGATGCGGCAGATTGAGTTATACAATGTAGTAAGGTTCTGAAGTTGTGTTTGTGGGGCAGCTGCATACACTACATCTCCGTATTCAATAGCCGGCATAAGCATTCATTGTACAATCTGCTTTCTTAAAGTGGGGCTTAGGCAGGATTTGTTTCTGTACAGGGCACCTAGTTTGGGGTAAAGTTTAGATGAGTGTTTTTCTATGTGGGGCCAAAGGATAGATTTGGGTCTAACCACATACCTAGATATTTGAGAGAAGTGACTGTGGTCAACATGCCATTTGATTTTGTCCTGACATGTAGATGGGGATTTTGCAGTGTATGTAGTTTAGGTGCTGTTCCAAAGAGCATTGTTACAGTTGTCATTAAAAAAGTTTGTTATCTGTGATCCACTTTTCTACCTCTGTGAATTGTTTTTGCAGCACGGCCTTCAGCTGTGGGAGATCTGGTTTGCTGGTATAGATTACTTGCTACAAGCCCTCACCCAGCAGGTTGAGAATTTGGAAAACAAGGGCCGGGGCCACTATAGTAAGGATGAGCCAAACACCCCCGTGTTCAGTTCGCATTCGAACTCGAACAATTTCGTAAGTTCGAGTTCGAACGCGAACACGAACCGAACTCAATGCAAGTCAATGGGAGTCAAAATTTTGGTTTTTAAAGTGTCCTCCAAGAGGGCTTATATATACAAGATATTTGCCATAAAAGGTGAATGGAGGTCCGGGTAGTGCCCTGGGGGACAGGAAACCAGGACAAAAAGTTTTAAAAAAACGTTTTTAAAGGGACAGTGAGTTTTCCATGAAATAAGGGTTAAAAATAAAAACAAAACATTCCTTCGAATATCGTGCCTAGGAGTACCCCATAACCTGCCCGTGAAGTGGCGGATTTGTAGGATGTATAGAAACATTTGAAAAAAAAAATGACATTTCAAATGACGGTAAATGTTTTTCATTTAATCTATTCATAAACAACTGCTTAGGGCGGCAGTCTGTTTTAAAAGAGGAGACCACTTAGGACGCACAGAACAAGTTTAGTGATTTTTTGGCTAAATTATGGTTAAACTTATGCAGGCTTTGGATGAAAGTAACAATAGGTGCTTTAACATTGGGCCTTTAGTGTCGGCAACAGTGCCGTCACACCGTAACCCCTCTGTGGTATTGTGGAAGAGTGCAGGGTTGGATCCTGCATTCCAAAAAATAAAAATGATATAAATCTGGTAAAGGCGTCAGTGCACCCAAATATTGTGCCTTTCATGGCAGCAAGTGCCTTCACACCGTAACACTTTTGTGGAATTGTGGAACAGTGCAGGGTTGGACCCTGCGGTCCTATATTAAAAAGATATGAATCTGGTAAAGGCGTCAGTGCACTCAAATATTGTGCCTTTGGTAGCAGAAAGTGCCATCATACAGTAACCCCTCTGTTGTGTTGTGGAAGAGTGATGTGGTGGAGGCTTTGGGAATGTAGAAGAGATCCCCGATCTATTCAGTTACATCAGCATTCAGCATCAGGGGAGTGATGGCTGCTGATCCAGGACTGATTCATGTTTATAAATGTCAGCCGGTCTACAGAGTCGGTGGACAGACGCACTCTTTTTGTCTGTGACAAAACCTCCAGCAGCACTGAACCTCCTTTCAGAAAGCACGCTGGATGAAGGTCAACCTAGTAGCTGCATAGCATATTGGCTAAGTTCTGGCCAGTGATCCAATCTCAACACCCAGTAAGCCAGTGGATCATCTGCTGGAAAGGTAGCCAGGTCTGCCTTTGCCCCTAGGTAGTCCTGCACCATACGGTGAAGATGCTGGCAATGGGTGCCTACATTTGACGTCCCTGGCCGTTGTGGACTAAAAAAATTTAAAAGGCATCAGTCAAGCGGCCCTGGCCTTCACCTCTATTCGTCTGATCATCCGCAGCCTCAGCCTCAGAAGCACCTGTGTCATCACTTGGTAACCTACCAGTGCCTGGAAAGGTGTTACACAAGTGTCGCTTTAGAGCGTCCTTAAGTTTTTTCATCCTGTCCTCCCTCTGTGCGGGCAGGATGAGCGCTGCAACTTTACCCTTGTATCGTGGATCAAGAAGGCTTGCCAACCAGTAATGATTCCTCTCCTTGATAGCACAAATCCTGGGGTCCTTTGCCAGGCTTTGCAGGATAAGGGAGCCCATGCAGCGTAGGTTGGAGGTCGGCATTAGCTTCCGAGTCTTCCTGGTCAATGAGGAGGATGATGGTCAATGAGCTTGGTGAACTGTTGTCCCCGGCCAAAGTCGCAAAAACGTCCTCAATCTTTGGAAGTGGATATTTATACCTTTAAAAGTTTTAAAAACTTTTTTGTTTTACTTTTTTTTTCTTGTTTCCTGTCCCCCAGGGCACTACCCGGACCCTCATACACCTTTTATGGCAAATATGTAGCATATATTCCCTCTTGGAGGGCACTCTAAAAAAACAAATTTTCAGCCCCATTGACTTGCATGGGAGTTCGGGTTCGGGTTCGGTCCCGAACAAATGGGAAGTTCGGGTTCGGGCTCGAACCGAACTCGGGGGGTGTTCGACTCATCCCTAGTGGCTGATAGTGGGCCCGCAGTAAAGTAACTAACACAGCTAATAGCTTGCTTGCAGGTTTCTCTGGATACAGGAGATCTCTGACTGTGTCGTACACCTTCGCTCCAATCGCTGTGAGGAACACTGCTACCTGTTTGGTCTCCAAAATGCCAATAGCAGGGAGATACTGTTCAAACCTTTCCACCCAAGAGATCCAAGAGTCAGTGACTGGATTAAAATCATGCAGAGTGCCAATCAGCGCCATCATGAAGATCCAACAGCCTCGTCGCCACTGTAGTGTTCTGGATAATACGAGACGTCTTGGGTTTTCATTAATAGGTTTATTAACAACTAAGCATACAGGTTCCCTATAACTGCAACTGGCTGCGTCTCTAGTCAGCCTCAACTGCCAGACAAATTGGACGACCAACTGTAAACAGCCAACCGCCAAAAGAAAAGCCCACTTCCCCCCATTGGCAGCCAGCACAACTACACCACATAAAGTATCCCAAGGGACCGTCTCTTCAAGAGGGCACACAGAGCCGTGTCTGGCCAGAGCAGCTGCCCTGTGACTTGTTGTCCCTCTGAGGTTATCCGGGATATGTCATGCTTGCATAAGTCTGCACTGGTGACGTTTCTCTGTTTTCAGGTGGGGTTTGACTGAGCACGTCATTCTGATAGGTTTTTCTTTTTCTTTCGGGTTATGTGACGTCCAGGATCCCGGGAGGCGTGCAAGGGGACCCTTGAGGAGCTGTTCCGCTGCCTGGCCGGGTGCCAGCAGCTCCGGCAGCACCCGGCGTATCTATGCTCGCTCAGGGGGCGGGGCCCTGCATGAGGAGGCGGCGGCGCCGTCCTTTAGATCATGAGCGCGCACACTGAAGCCTTGCCATGCCGTGGACTTTCATCCCCGCATCGCTACACTGTGAAACAGTTTGCATATCGTTACTGACCCTGTTTATGTCTGACTACCCGATTTATTGCCGATTTCTGCCTCGATTTGACCATTCTTTCTCTATACTCCTTGCCTGTATTGTTTGCCTCCTGCTGCTGCTGCTGGTGTGTGCTATTCAGACCCTGCCACATATACCATAGCGCAGTACAAGTGTCTTTACGTTGCAGACCCGTTTCTGTTTGTACGACTACTCTTGCTCTTTGTCCCTGTCTTGTTATCGCTGTCTGTTACTATTGGTGTGTGCAAAATATCCTGTCGTATACTGTTGCGCAGTGTAAGGATTCTGATCCATGCAGGGCAGCACCCTTCCAAATCCTGCACTTCGTGTCATTCCTGTTTCCAGCGCTGTGTTCCAGCAGCAGCATAATAGTTAATGCACCAAAACACACACTCACACACTCCAGGTCATCTGACCTCTCTGTTAATAAAAGTGCCACACCCCTTCTGTTCCCTGCTTAAACATTAGTTGTATCTGCTCTCAGCAAGGGAAAACCTATGTTGTGGCTTTCCTGTGGTTTCTTGAAAACCAAACCCTGCCGTGTGTTTCCAGACCCTCCGGTATCCTGTGTATGCAAGACCCTGCTGTCCCAGTCTGTTTCCTGATTTCCCCTACATCAAGTTTATTTGTTTTTGCTGCCTCCAGCAGCAACCTCGCCCCTTCACCGCAGACCCCTTGTTTTGGCATCACCGCATCCTGGGCTCAGAATCCTGCATTTTCTGTACCACCCCGGTACAGTACCTGACAGAATGTTTAAGCCTAATGCTGAACCCGCGGTGATTCATTTCGTGGTGGAGCTGGTAAAGAAAACCCTGCAAGAAATGTTTGCACACCTGACTGAATTCATGAAGGAGCTGCTACAGTCTATGTGGGGCTCATCAGACAAGGTGTGCACTCCTGCAAGAAAAGCCTATGGACCGCTATCACCACAGGAACATGCCAGGAGACAAGCTGAAGGTTTGTGCCTGTACTGTGCCGCTCCAACCCACTGGCTGACCAGCTGTCCCATAAGGCCAACCAAGCACCCAGCCCCGGTACACAAACCTGCACCGGTGTCCAAGTCTGCCCTGGTGAGACCTCCGGTACCTAGGCCTGCCCCGGTACCAAGACCAGCACCAGCTGCTCCCAAACCGGGTCCTGGAAAACCCGCAGCTCCCAAACCGGCTCCTGGAAAAGCCGCTGCTCCCAAGCCGGCACCCAGAAGAACCCCGGTACCAAAGCTGTCACCTCTGCCTAAACTGGCTCCTAGAAAGCCTGCGGTACCCACACCTGCCCCCAGGAGAACCCTGGTAGCAAGGCTGTCACCCCTACCCAAGCCGGCTCCTAGAAAAACCCTGGTGCATGAATATGTTGCCATGGAGACTGAAAATACTGTGCCAGCAGAACCTGATCCCATGGACTTTCAGCCACCTCTAACCAGCATGGAGCCAGCTTATGGTGCTGTTGATTCATCCACAGGATTTCCAGCACTTGTTGCAACTGTTACAGACCTTGTAGCCCAGGTTGGTACTTATACTGAAGTTATGCGGAAACTCTCGGTGCAACCATGAAATCTTGCAGTCACAGTTGCAGGAGATCCAGACCTCCGCCCAAGTACCGCTGCCAGAGAACAACACTGGTATCCTCAACCCACAGCCCTTGGTGGGTGAACCCCAAACTTCGGTAATGGACAAGGACGCGGTGAATATAGAATGTGAAACATCACCTGGTCAAAAAGGGATATACCTGTGCACCTTTACCTCTGTACCGGCTGCCAGTCCAAACACTTACCAGTATGAATCCATTGCTTTCAGGAGGACCCCAGGAGTGACCAAGATGGACTCTCCTATCCCCCACAGCCCCTGGATTAAGACCTCATGTTCCTTGGCACCCCATCCGTCTCCAGTTGTCACTTCTCCCAGATGTTCGTTTTCTGATGTGGACTCCATTCCGGAGTTTCAAAGGCTGTGTCTTACCCATGTTCCTGGTGATACTGAGTCACAGACTGTCCTAAGCAATCAAGAATCATCTGGGGAAGAAAGATCAAGTTCGCTGGTATACCTGGCACAGAACCAGAAAACCACCAAAACTAAATCAAGGAGACGGCAAAGGAACCACGTGCCCAAGCTGGCAGTGCCACTTCTTGAGCGCCCAGAGGTCACTCCTTAAAAGGGGGATTATGTAAGGATCCTGATCCATGCAGGGCAGCACCCTTCCAAATCCTGCACTTCGTGTCATTCCTGTTTCCAGCGCTGTGTTCCAGCAGCTAAATAGTTAATGCACCAAAACACACACTCACTCACACTCCAGGTCTGCTATAAAAACCTGTACACCACCCTCTGTTCTTCCCTGCTTAAACATTAGTTGTATCTGCTCTCAGCAAGAGAGAACCTATGTTGTGGCTTTCCTGAAAACCAAACCTGCCGTGCTACCAACCCTTCCGTGTGTGTTTCCAGACCCTCCGGTATTCGTGTGTATGCAAGGCCCTGCTGTCCCAGTCTGTTTCCTGATTTCCCCTACATCAAGTTTATTTGTTTTTGCTGCCTCCAGCAGCAACCTCGCCCCTCACCGCAACCCCTTGTTTTGGCATCACCGCATCCCGGGCTCAGAATCCTGCATTTTCTGTACCACCCCGGTACAGTACCTGACACGCAGTATTGATTTCCCTTTCCTCCTCTCCCCTTTTAGAGCATTTCTCTCGGTCCTTGGCTCCCTGTCCCCCCCCAGACACAGCATTGTTTCTGCACTATTCAATCCCTACATGGCCTTTCATCATCAACCATTGCCGAATTGCTCCATTAATGCAGGGGGTCTTAATATACCTACTAAGAGGCATGTCATTTATAAAAATGATTTGGTAGAATTATAGATTAACCCTTTCAGTGTCGCACCGTTTCACACTTTTAATGTAAAGCTGTGCAACACTGAAAGGGTTCATTTATAATTCTAGAAAATCATTTCATACAGTAATAAATTTATTTCATTAGCCCTTTAGAAACACTGTGTTGACACGTTACTTTCAGTAAACAAGTTTATTGTGATGTCACATTCTAGAACCTTACTCCTCTGTGATGTCACTTCAGCACTTATAAAAGCAGGGCACGAGAGCTTGGAGAGCATAGCGAGTTTTGAGAGTTTGGTGAGCGAGGAGAGTAGACTACTATTACATTGCGATTTGAAAAATCATTTTCAGAGATGGCAAGGTGCTTAATAGACATGTGCATTTGTTTTAATACTAAAACGATTTAGTCCGAATTTTGGGATAATTTAGTTTTAGTATGACTCAAGAGATACGAAACTGCTCAGTACAAAAAACGAAAGAAACTAAAATAAAATGCACTACATTTTAGTTTCAGTCCTTTTTGTGATAATACATTGATGAGT
>RXON01000240.1:0-24133 GCA_009667805.1 Leptobrachium leishanense
CTCTCATGAATAGGTTTCACCTCTATGTCACTATGTGTCTATCTCTGTCTCTATTCTCCTCTGTCTGAGCATCAAACCTTTTCTCCTCTATCCTTTCTCCATTATTTTGTATTACAAGTGACGTTCAATGTGACAGTCTGTTTAACTTTCACTTGGAATGTGTTCAGGAAACAAAACGCAAACAGGACCCATAAAAGTTCAGAGAAGAGATACTAACATGGTGTACGGTTTGAAGGAGAAAAGTTACCAAGAAAGGGTTAATGATCTTAACAAATAGAGCTTGGAAGACGAGACAGAGGAGATATGATACAAGCATTTAAATACGTAAAGGGAAACACCAAGATAGAGGAAAAGAGTATATTTAAAAGGAAACAAAGTAGCAAAACAAGAGGACATAGTCTTAGATTAGAGGGGCAAAGGTTAACAGTAACATCAGGAGGTATTATTTTACTGAGAGGGTGGTGGATACATGAAACAGCCTGTCACGTTCAGCCACAATGGCGGTACCTGGCATGCGCCAAGTAGGGCCCAGGTAAGAGGAAAAGCCGCTATACGCAGAGATGCGTGACACAACAATCAGGATAAGGAAATAAACCACAGAAGACACTGGGGACCTCTGCACGGCTAATACCGAAGGAGCCCTATACTGATAGATCGGTCCTTAGAGTGGCCGAATCTGCACTAATGGAAAAAGGATACCTTGTAGCCGTGCAGAGTCCTGGGAAAAACACAGACACCTAAAGGAGATATACTCAATAACTTGCAGGGAAGGACTTCAATAAACTAAAGCCGTGGTCTACAGGGATACACAACATATAATACGATAAGCACAGAACCGCTAGGGATTCCCAGAAGAGTGGTCAATGAATAAGCCAGGGGTCAAAACCAAAACGTATACCTTGAGCCAAAGTGGGGATATAGCACCAGAGAAAATCCGTCAGCCAGGCCAGAGGGTCAATATCAGGAAGTCAATCAGAAACCTAGAACTCAGACAAGGGGGAAACACTGAGAAAGCACTAGGATAGAATAACAGGGAGCTCTCAGGAACAAATCTGTAGCTGAAGTGAACCAGGATGCAAGAGCCTGGTGATATGGGCCCATGGCTTAAATAAGGGAGTAATCAGCCCATATCACCAGCAGAAGCTCAACGAGCAAAGAACTTAACCCCTGAGCTGCATGTCAGGGAAAGCAGCACAGGAAACACAGACATAAGGAATACAGAGGGCAGGGAGACAGGGTTGGAATGTGGGAACGTGACACAGCCTTCCAATAGAAGTGGTAGAGGCTAAACCAGTGATTGAGTTTAAGCAGGCATGGGATAGGCATAAGGCTATAATAAATTAAAGATAAATCCAGGTAAAGTATCCATAGAATTGGGAAGACCAGATGAGCCGAAAGGTTCTTATCTGCCAACATATTCTATGTTTCTAAAATGTTTTCTGTCTATAGCGACCTAAAGCCAGAGAATATCCTGCTAGACAGCATTGGACATCTTAAAATTGCTGATTTTGGCCTGGCTTTAGAGAATATGATCGGCGAGAGATGTGCCACTGGCCAAGCTGGGACTGACGGCTACATGGCACCAGAGGTGAGATATAAAGATGGCTCATAAACATATATAACTGCTTTGTAGCAAAGAAACCTGCTGTACAACTGATTCCTAAAACCAGTAAACTAATTATCACAAGCAATGGCTTTAAATCATGACAATAATGACACATTTTACATCTTAGATTTTCTATTTGTACTTTCTATGAACCAGTCATTATTATCACACAACAACATCTTTGTGCGTTAACAGTTGTATCAGGTTGTATGTTACACCGTAAACAATTTTAAACCTCAGATTTGATAGAAGTTTGTTACATTGTTTAAGGGACACATTTGTAAACAAATAGAGAATGTCTGTAATAAATGAAAAACATTCCTTTTCCCGCCATATTTACAGCTTAAAGCTCACTTCTATCTTGGTGATTTTGGTTCCTATGAGATTCTGTAAATATTCGCAAACACAGTTTCTGTTGAGTTCTGATTAACTGATATTAATCTCATTTATTGCTGATTTTGCAGATGATTCGCCGAGAGAGATATGATGCAGCCGTGGACTGGTGGGCGTTTGGAATCATCCTGTACCAGATGGCCACTGGATACCACCCATTCCACCTTGGGGATTCATCGGAAACAGTGGAGTCATCGATGCTGCAGGACAGCGTATTCTATCCAGCTGTCCTCAGCCACGCGTTACAGGATATTCTAGAAAAGGTGAGTATGTTCAATGTTCATACAGCAGAGGATAAAATCCCACACACGAGGAGATAAAAAAATGAAAAGAGAATAGCTTCCTTTTGTTCCTCAATCATTATCTGTCATGTAATGCAATGCACGCGCAGCCTTTATTTCCTATAGCAGACTGGCCTTTCTATGTTTTGAATAAAGATAACAATATGTATTTTTCAATCCCACTTACATGTCTTTGTTACTCCGCAAGCACGTCCCGTCTAGTCAACTCCGGTCGGCAGGCAACCTCCGCCTGTCCTGTCTACACCAATGCTGCCAACTCTCGGCTCCAAGATGTCTCAAAGGCAGCTCCGGTTCTGATCTTCGACCCTTCAAGATATCCCTCAAAACCCATCAATTCAGATTAGTGTACCACATCACTGATGCAACTCATCCCTCTACTCACACATGAGCAAAGCCACTTCCATGGCCCCACCATTCCCGAACCACTGGCTCTCATGAGCCAGACATCCAGTAAAACTCCCCTTATCTTCCTCAATCCAAATCCCTAAGCTCCTATGAGCAGGGCCTTCTACACCTCTTGTTTCCATCCTCTGTCCAATTATCTCTATCTCATTCTCTTTGGTGATTGTAAAGCGCCGTGCATGCTGTTGGCGCTAAATAAATAAATGATAATAATAAAAAATCTCCTATTTTTCTACATAGCTCCTGCAGAAAACACCATCCATGCGCTTGGGGGCTTCAGGGAACATCAGGGACCATCCGTTCTTCCAGCCTATTGACTGGGTGGAACTCGAGGCTGGAAGACTGAAGCCCCCCCTTCGCACAGAGCACAGTAAGTACATAATCACACATTTTAAATGTTTAGCAGATCGTCATAAATATGTTGATGTGACTTTTATTGAAAAAATAGTAACTATGGAGAGATGTATTAATCCGCACACATGATCGTGTGCATGTTGTGCTTTATTAACATCTGTGATTATGTCTTTCACAGCCACCCCTGCAAAATGTCAGCGAGCAGAGAACACAGGAGAAACAAGCATCACCAACACCAACAAATTGCAGCCGACACCAGCAGCATCAGGAACAACGCAGCCATCAAGAACATCGGCATCATAGAAGTCACCGCTGTCATGACCGTCATGAAGACCACCATCACCGTCATCACCAGCATCACAAACATCATCATCCATATCAACGCCATAACAAAGATCATCGCCATTAGTGCCATCACCAGCAACATCAACCTCATAAACATTAAATCATCATCCACATCCATAACATCATACTCCTCAACAACATCAAATTCATCATCCACAACATCATAAGCCACAACAATTTCAGCATCATAAATCAATAACATAAAAGACCTTGTTTTCTCCCTGTGTTTTCCCAGTGTAAGATCATACCCCAGTCCACGGCATTTTGAATCTCTGCATCTGCCTCTCTTAATGCGACATCCTGGATATTGCCATGAAGGTAAGTGGAATTATATTAATAATGTTAACAACTAAGAATGAAAGAATGGGAGTTGGAGGGATTTATTGTGGACTGTGGTTAACCCCTTCACTACCAAGTGATTTTTCGAAAGAACCATAGTCAGAACAGTGGTTTTTTTTTGTAAAATCATTTTAAAATTAATTATAAAAGAAATATTTGAGCTTATACCAATTGTATTTCTTATTGTAAATAACCTATTTTGGCCAGTAGATGATGCCATCTACTGCCAAATTGAGTTACAGAGGTTTGAGCAGCAAGTCTGTGAATACATATTTTCGACTGAAACCCCTGGAAGGCTGAGTTTTAGCTTTTTGGATAAAGGGATCCCCTTCATTCAGAAGACTAAATCAGCCTATTGTGACACCTACCGGAGGGCAGGGAATACTCAGTCCCCCGAGACAATTGAAAATTCCATTTATTGTCATGGTGGCAAGACGATCCCTTTACAACCAAGAGCCAGTGAGTAGTGAGAAAAAGTGGGTTTGGAGAGGGTGGTCTCACTACTCACCGGCTTCTTGTTTAAAAAGAGGAAAAAACACTACATACCTGAGTGCGAATAATAATTATACATGGTGTGAAAACCTGTCACAGGTGAGCAAGGAACTAAACCCAATATTCAGTGAAACAAAAAACAAATAGAATACAAGGGTACGATGCAAAGTGTTTATTAAATAAAGACAATGTAATAACACCAGGAAATCAACTTAAGAGGTTATAGGAAAGAAAAAGAGGGCGGAATGCTTCAAGGAGAACAGAATGGGAGACAGATGGGCAAGCCACAAAAAGGGTTGACCAGAGATACAAAGGCAAGTTTAGAAGAAAATGGGCTGAAAACCGTATTAGTGTAGGAGATACAAAAGGAATGGAAGGAGACAAGGATACAGGGAACTCAGGAGGAGCACAGAAGGCCGGTGACAGAAGAACACTTTAGGCTATGAGCAAAAGGGGATAGAAGCAGGAGCGGGGCTAGGCTGAAAATAAAAGGGAACTACAGATGAGGGTCCTGGGAGCAGGAGCTGTAGGTAACTAGAAAACCTGAGAACAGGATCTGTGGTTATAAGTCCTGGGGCAGGAGTTGTGGGTATAAGTCCTCGGAGCAGGAGCTGTCGGTATAGGTCCTGGAGCAGGACCTGTGTGTATAATTCCTGGGAGCAGGAACTGTGGGTAGAAGTCCTGGGAGCAGGAACCGTGGGTATTATTCCTGGGAGCAGGAAACGTGGTATAGAAGTCCTGGGAGCAGGAACTGTGGGTATAATTCCTGGGAGCAGGAACTGTGGGTATAATTCCTGGGAGTAGGAACTGTGGGTAGAAGTTCTGGGAGCAGGCACTGTGGGTATAAGCCCTGGGAGCTGGAACTGTGAGTAGAAGTCCTGGGAGCAGGAACTGTGGGTATAAGTCCTGGGAGCAGGAACTGTGGGTATAATTCCTGGGAGCAGGAACTGTGGGTATAAGTCCTGGGAGCAGGAACCGTGGGTATAATTCCTGGGAGCAGGAAACGTAAGTAGAAGTCCTGGGAGCAGGAACTGTGGGTATAATTCCTGGGAGCAGGAACTGTGGGTATAATTCCTGGGAGCAGGAACTTTGGGTATAATTCCTGGGAGCAGGAACTTTGGGTATAATTCCTGGGAGCAGGAACTGTGGGTATAAATCCTGGGAGCAGGAGCTGTAGGTAGAAGTCCTGCGAGCAGGAGCCGTGGGTATTATTCCTGGGAGCAGGAACCGTGGGTATAATTCCTGGGAGCAGGCGCTGTGGGTATAATAAATCAATTTGCACAAGGTGCAACTAGAGTACCAAGAGTAGGTTAATTTTAATATACACATAACAAACAATGAATAAAAAATTGCAAGGTTGGTAGTAGAGGGTGTGGGGGGTGGGACAAGGACCACCAATCAATAAGCAAAATTGCACAATGAAAGGGTAAAAGGATCTATACCTCGGCGGTTCAAGCCACCTACATAACCAGTAATATAAGAAGGAGTACCAGACAGCATATAGCAAACCCAAACAACTACCCTCACCAACCAAAAACAGTTAAAAACAACAAGGAGGCATAGCTTGACGCGTTTCGCCCGCCTGGGCTTAGTCTGAAGCTTCAGACTAAGCCCAGGCGGGCGAAACGCGTCAAGCTATGCCTCCTTGTTGTTGTTTTTAACTGTTTTTGGTTGGTGAGGGTAGTTGTTTGGGTTTGCTATATGCTGTCTGGTACTCCTTCTTATATTACTGGTTATGTAGGTGGCTTGAACCGCCGAGGTATATATCCTTTTACCCTTTCATTGTGCAATTTTGCTTATTGATTGGTGGTCCTTGTCCCACCCCCCACACCCTCTACTACCAACCTTGCAATTTTTCATTCATTGTTTGTTATGTGTATTATTAAAATTAACCTACTCTTGGTACTCTAGTTGCACCTTGTGCAAATTGATTTGTTTTTCATGTTGTTTGGGTTATGCCCTTTTGTTGAGTACCTGGTGCCCCTTTCGTTGTGCTTTTTTTGCTGTGGGTATAATTCCTGGGAGCAGGAACTGTGGGTAGAAGTCCTGGGAGCAGGCGCTGTGGGTATAAGCCCTGGGAGCAGGAGCTGTTGGTATAATTCCTGGGAGCAGGAACTGTGGGTAGAAGTCCTGGGAGCAGGAACTGTGGGTAGAAGTCCTGGGAGCAGGCGCTGTGGGTATAAGTCCTGGGAGCAGGAGTTGTGGGTATAAGTCCTCGGAGCAGGAGCTGTAGGTATAGGTCCTGGGAGCAGGACCTGTGGGTATAATTCCTGGGAGCAGGAACTGTGGGTATAATTCCCGGGAGCAGGAACTGTGGGTATAATTCCTGGGAGTAGGAACTGTGGGTATAAGTCTGGGAGCAGGCGCTGTAGGTATAGGTCCTGGGAGCAGGCGCTGTGGGTATAAGTCTGGGAGCAGGCGCTGTAGGTATAAGTCCTGGGAGCAGGAACTGTGGGTATAAGTCCTGGGAGCAGGCGCTGTAGGTATAAGTCCTGGAAGCAGGAGCTGTAGGTATAGGTCCTGGGAGCAGGAGCTGTACGTATAAGTCCTTAGAGTAGTAGGTATAAGTCCTGGAAGCAGGAGCTGTAGGTATAAGTCCTGGGAGCAGGAGCTGTAGCTATAAATCCTTAGAGCAGTAGGTGTAAATCCTGGAAGCAGGAACCGGTGGTAGAAGTCCTGAGAGCGAACTGTGGTATAATTCCTGGGAGCAGGAATTGTGGGTAGAAATCCTGGGAGCAGGCGCTGTGGGTATAATTCCTGGGAGCAGGAAACTGGGTAGAAGTCCTGGAGCAGGCGCTGTGGGTATAAGTCCTGGGAGCAGGAACTGTGAGTAGAAGTCCTGGGAGCAGGCGCTGTGGGTATAATCCTGGGAGCAGCGCTGTGGTATAAGTCCTGGGAGCAGGAACTGTGGGTAAAGTCCTGGAGCAGAACTGTGGTATAAGTCCTGGGAGCACGCTGTGGGTAAAGTCCTGGGAGCAGGCGCTGTGTATAAATTCCTGGGAGCAGGAACTGTGGGTATAATTCCTAGGAGTAGGAACTGTGGGTATAAGTCTGGGAGCAGGCGCTGTAGGTATAGGTCCTGGGAGCAGGCGCTGTGGGTATAAATCCTGGAGCAGGAACTGTGGGTATAATTCCTGGGAGCAGGAATTGTGGGTAGAAGTCCTGTGAGCAGGCGCTGTGGGTATAATTCCTGGGAGCAGGAACTGTGGGTATAATTCCTGGGAGCAGGAACTGTGGGTAGAAGTCCTGGGAGCAGGCGCTGTGGGTAGAAGTCCTGGGAGCAGGAACTGTGGGTATAATTCCTGGGAGCAGGAACTGTGGTATAATTCCTGGGAGCAGGAACTGTGGTATAATTCCTGGAGCAGGAACTGTGGGTATAATTCCTGGAAGCAGGAGCTGTAGGTATAGGTCCTGGGAGCAGGAGCTGTACGTATAAGTCCTGGGAGCAGGAGCTGTAGCTATAAATCCTTAGAGCAGTAGGTAGAAATCCTGGAAGCAGGAACCGTGGGTAGAAGTCCTGGGAGCAGGAGCCGTGGGTATAATTCCTGGGAGCAGGAATTGTGGGTAGAAGTCCTGGGAGCAGGAACTGTGGGTATAATTCCTGGGAGCAGGCGCTGTGGGTATAATTCCTGGGAGCAGGAAACGTGGGTAGAAGTCCTGGGAGTAGGAACTGTGGGTATAAGTCTGGGAGCAGGCGCTGTAGGTATAGGTCCTTGGAGCAGGAGCTGTACGTATAAGTCCTTAGAGCAGTAGGTATAAGTCCTGGAAGCAGGAGCTGTAGGTATAAGTCCTGGAACCAGGAGCTGTAGGTATTAGTCCTGGGAGCAGGAGCTGTAGGTATAGGTCCTGGGAGCAGGAGCTGTAGGTAGAAGTCCTGGGAGCAGGAGCGGTGGGTATAAGTCCTTAGAGCAGTAGGTATAAGTCTTGGTAGCAGGAGCTGTAGCTATAAGTCCTTAGAACAGTAGGTATAAATCCTGGGAGCAGGAGCTGTAGGTATAAATCCTGGGAGCAGGAACTGTGGGTATAATTCCTGGGAGCAGGAACTGTGGGTATAATTCCTGGGAGCAGGAGCTGTAGGTATAAGTCCTGGGAGCAGGAGCTGTAGGTATAAATCCTGGAAGCAGGAGCTGTAGGTATAAGTCCTGGGAGCAGGAGCTGTA
Organism: Leptobrachium leishanense; assembly: GCA_009667805.1. Classification (NCBI taxonomy): domain Eukaryota; kingdom Metazoa; phylum Chordata; class Amphibia; order Anura; family Megophryidae; genus Leptobrachium; species Leptobrachium leishanense. The sequence goes on from RXON01000240.1 coordinate 8,394, forward strand.
GGTATAAATCCTGGGAGCAGGAACTGTAGGTATAAATCCTTGGAGCAGTAGGTATAAATCCTGGAAGCAGGATCTGTAGGTAGAAGTCCTGGGAGCAGGAGCTGTGGGTATTATTCCTGGGAGCAGGAACCGTGGGTATAATTCCTGGGAGCAGGAACTGTGGGTATAATTCCTGGGAGCAGGAACTGTGGGTATAATTCCTGGGAGCAGGAGCTGTGGGTATAAGTCCTGGGAGCAGGAACTGTGGGTATAAATCCTGGGAGCAGGAACTATGAGTAGAAGTCCTGGGAGCAGGCGCTGTGGGTATAAGTCCTGTGAGCAGGCGCTGTGGGTATAATTCCTGGGAGCAGGAACTGTGGGTATAATTCCTGGGAGCAGGAACTGTGGGTAGAAGTCCTGGGAGCAGGCGCTGTGGTAGAAGTCCTGGGCAGGAACTGTGGGTATAATTCCTGGGAGCAGGAACTGTGGTATAATTCCTGGAGCAGGAAATGTGGGTATAATTCCTGGGAGCAGGAACTGTGGGTATAATTCCTGGAAGCAGGAGCTGTAGGTATAGGTCCTGGGAGCAGGAGCTGTACGTATAAGTCCTGGGAGCAGGAGCTGTAGCTATAAATCCTTAGAGCAGTAGGTAGAAATCCTGGAAGCAGGAACGTGGGTAGAAGTCCTGGGAGCAGGAGCCGTGGGTATAATTCCTGGGAGCAGGAATTGTGGGTAGAAGTCCTGGGAGCAGGAACTGTGGGTATAATTCCTGGAGCAGGCGCTGTGGGTATAATTCCTGGGAGCAGGAAACGTGGGTAGAAGTCCTGGAGTAGGAACTGTGGGTATAAGTCTGGGAGCAGGCGCTGTAGGTATAGGTCCTTGGAGCAGGAGCTGTACGTATAAGTCCTTAGAGCAGTAGGTATAAGTCCTGGAAGCAGGAGCTGTAGGTATAAGTCCTGGAACCAGGAGCTGTAGGTATTAGTCCTGGGCAGGAGCTGTAGGTATAGGTCCTGGAGCAGGAGCTGTAGGTAGAAGTCCTGGGAGCAGGAGCGGTGGGTATAAGTCCTTAGAGCAGTAGGTATAAGTCTTGGTAGCAGGAGCTGTAGCTATAAGTCCTTAGAACAGTAGGTATAAATCCTGGAAGCAGGAGCTGTAGGTGTAATTCCTGGGAGCAGGAACTGTGGGTATAATTCCTGGGAGCAGGAACTGTGGGTAGAAGTCCTGGGAGCAGGCGCTGTGGGTATAAGTCCTGGGAGCAGGCGCTGTGGGTATAAGTCCTGGGAGCAGGCGCTGTGGATATAAGTTCTTGGAGCAGGAGCTGTAGGTATTAGTCCTGGGAGCAGGAGCTGTAGGTATAGGTCCTGGGAGCAGGAACTGTAGCTATAAGTCCTTAGAGCAGTAGGTATAAATCCTGGAAGCACGAGCTGTAGGTGTAATTCCTGGGAGCAGGAACCGTGGGTAAAAGTCCTGGGAGCAGGAACCGTGGTATAATTCCTGGGAGCAGGAACCGTGGGTAGAAGTCCTGGGAGCAGGAACTGTGGGTATAATTCCTGAGAGCAGGAACTGTGGGTATAAGTCCTGGGAGCAGGCGCTGTGGGTATAAGTCCTGGGAGCAGGCGCTGTGGGTATAAGACCTGGGAGCAGGCGCTGTGGGTAGAAGTCGTTGAAGCAGGAGCTGTAGGTAAAAGTCCTGGGAGCAGGAGCTGTAGGTAGAAGTCCTGGGAGCAGGAGCTGTGGATATAAGTTCTTGGAGCAGGAGCTGTAGGTATAATCAAGGTCTGGGTTGAGGGAAACAGAAATTGTGGGGTCAATGGATCCAGTGAATAACTTCTTGTTTCTATGCAAGCAGATAGAACAATGCAGAAGCATCGCGGCTTAGGTATGGCTTCCATTTGTGGAGAACTCATCAGGTGTGTTTGCCAACACCTGTGTACACTGGTAACATTGTAAAGAGGGCAGCCATCCAGCGGTCAGAACCCCTGCCTTTGCCTGCTGTGGCTCCTGACCGCTCTCGAGGCTGTTAACTCGTGATGGTTTCCTTGACTAAGTAACTTTTTACTATTTTGTTACTTTAAACATTTACCAAGATAAGTTTATCTTGTCCAAAGGGTCAATTCACGAAGCATTGAAATCACGTGTACTTTCGGCACTTTGTGTGTTGACCCCTTTAAGCTCACTTTGGCGATTCAATTTTGTCGAAAATATGGTGGATTCACTATTTAGTGCATGGTCAATGTATTTTGCCGAATTTGGAGTCGCCAAAGCTGTTATCGGATGCTTTAGAAAACTGCCGAAATACGCCGATAACTGCTGAATTGGCATCGGCGAATTTCACCAATATGAGATATAAAAAGAAAACAGAAGTCTTCTTTTCTCCTAACTGCAGTTTCAATCAATAAAAATGTGTCTAAATAACAAAACAGGTCTTTTTAAAAATAATTAATTTTTTTTTACAAAAAATAAAAAGAATAAACTGTCTTTAAAAGAAAATAGAAAATAAATATTACTTTTTTACTCTGAATCCTATGGGATTTGCCTTTTTAAACCTAATTAAAATGCTGAAAATCGGGCCATTTCGCCAGTATTTTGGTGCAATTCAACGATCTGTGAATAGGTGAATAGAAGACACAATAGTCTCCTATGGGACAATTTCAGTTCCACCGAACTGTGGCAAATTGCACCGTATTTCACTGTCAATTCACCTTTTTTGGGAGAGTTGACAGTAATTGAAAAAGAAATTGAAATTCAACATTTGGTGCAATTTGGAGGTTAGTGAATAACACCTTATGTGTAAGGCAACACCCCCCCCCCAAAAAATTCATCCTTTGCCAACTTTCTGGGCACAGAAACCCTCTTCATTCAGGAGGCTAAATCAGCCTTCTGTGGCACCTGTTGGAGAGGCAAGAGATACTCAGCTCCCCATGATCATTTAAAATGTATTAAATGGTCATGGTGGCAAGAGTGTCCCTTTAAAACAGCGGTCTCAAACCCCATCCCCTCAGATATTGATGTCCTGCAATTCTCAGAATGTGACCGATGGCCAGAGAATTATGGGAGTTGTAGTTCTGAAACATCTGGGGAGCTAGAGTTTGAGATCCAATCTTCAAAGCCAAGAGCCAGTGGGTAGTGAGAAAAGTGGGTTTGGAGAGGGCGGTCTCACTACCCACTTGCTTTTTGTTTTAAAAGTAGTATATAAAAAAAATCCTTCAAACATGAATAAACATGGCAATTGGATTTCTTTCAGTGATCTGACAGGGGGCTGGACGCTCGCTAGAGTGCCCAGCCATTCTGATGCCTCTTAATGCAAGAGTTTTAAGCTACTGGATTGTCTAGAATTCATATTTCTGACATAAATCCCAAAAGTCTGATCAACTCAACTTGAGTGTCAGCTTTCTGGACATGGGGATCCCCTCCATTCAGGAGGCTGAATCAGCCATCTGTGACACCGGCTGGAGAGGCAGAAGATACTCAGCTCCCCCTGATCATTTAAAATGTATTAAATGGTCATGGTGGCAAGAGTGTCCCTTTAAAACAGCGATCTCAAACCCCATCCTCTCAGATGTTGATGTCCTGCAATTCTCAGAATGTGACCGATGGCCAGAGAATTATGGGAGTTGTAGTTCTGAAACATCTGGGGAGCTAGAGCTTGAGATCCAATCTTCAAAACCAAGAGCCGGTGGGTAGTGAGAAAAGTGGGTTTGGAGAGGGCGGTCTCACTACCCACTTGCTTTTTGTTTTAAAAGTAGTATATATATATAAAAAACAACTTCAAACATGAATAAACATGGTAATTGGATTTCTTTCAGTGATGTGACAGGGGGCAGGACGCTCGCTCGAGTGCCCAGCCATTCTGATGCCTCTTAATGCAAGAGCATTAAGTTACTGGGTTGTCTTTAATTCATATTTCTGACATAAATCCCAAAAGTCTGATCAACTCAACCTGAGTGTCAGCTTTCTGGACATGGGGATCCCCTTCATTCAGAAGGCTGAATCAGCCATCTGTGACACCGGCTGGATGGGCAGGGAATGCTCAGCCCCCAAAGACCATTTAAAATTCATTAAACAGTCATGGTGTCAAGACTGTACCTTTAAAACTAAGAGCCGGTGGGTAGTGAGGATATGTGGGTTTGGAGAGGGCGGTCTCACTACCCACCTGCTTTTTGTTTTCACAGACAGGGCCACCATCAGGGTAGTAGAAGAGATGATAGTGTACCGGCCTGTGGACTTTAGGGGGCCCTGCTGAACGCCATACTGAGTTAGGGAAATCAAAACAGGAGAAGGATTTGGGAATAATCATAGACTTCAAACTAAGTATCAATGCCCAATGTCAAACAGCAGCAGCCAAGGCCAGCAAGGTATTGGCATTAAAAGGGGAATTCACTCACGGGATGAAATTTTTTTTTGCCTCTTTATAAATCAATCGTAAGACGCACCTTGAATATGCCGTGCAATTTTTGGCACCTGTCTTAAGAAAGGATATTATGGTGCTAGAAAAAGTGCAGAGAGGAGAACTAAATTAATAAGGGGAATGGAAGGTTTCAGTTATGAGGAAAGACTAACAAGCTTAAACCTGTTTAGGTTAGAGAAACGTCGCCTTAAAGGGGATCTGATAACTTTATACAAATATATACGAGGCCATTATAAACCATTGTCTGTAAAGGGGTCAAGTCCTGGGAAAAAAAGTGAGGGAACTCACCCACGAATTCCACAACCCCTATTACCTGAAGAAAAAATATTTATATCACGAGTATAGCAGTATGTGGTGATACCATTTTTATTGGGTTAACATTACATTTAAAAGACAAGCTTTCAAGAGGGTAACCTCTTCTCTTCAGGTCTGGAAACTATACTGATCAGTAAAAAGGTATCACTACGTACAGGTATACTCGTGATTTTGGCAACTGGACTAACGCGTTTTATATATAATATATATATCACATACATATATAGCTATCCAGGCAAAGACCCCCCCAGAATTACATACACAGGCACTGGACCCCCAGAATAACATACACAACACTGAAACCCCAGAATTAAATACACAGCACTGAGCCTCCAGAATAATATGCACAGCACTGAGCCCCCAGAATAATATACACAGCACTGAGCCTCCAGAATAATATGCACAGCACTGAGCCCCCAGAATAATATACACAGCACTGAGCCCCCAGAATAATATACACAGCACTGAGCCCCCAGAATAATAAACCCAGCACTGGTTATATGGATATGTTTGCCCCCAGCTCACATGGATATATTTGCCCCAGCTCATATGGGTATATGTTGCCCCCAGCTCACATGGATATATTTGCCACAGCTCATATGGATATATATTGCCCCAGCTCACATGGATATATTGTCCCCAGTTCACATGGATATATTTTCCCCAGTTCACATGGATATAATTGCCCCAGCTCATAGGGGTATATATTGTCCCCAGTTCACATGGATATGTCCCAACTCATGGATATGCCCCCCAGCTCTCATGGATATTGCCCCAGCTCTCATGGATATGCCCCAGGTCTCATGGATAAGTCCCCTGCTCCCAGGTCTCATGGATATGCCCCCCAGCTCTCATGGATATGCCCCCCAGCTCTCATGGATAATGCCCCAGCTCTCATGAATGCCCAAGCTCTCATGGATATGCCCCCCAGTTCTCATGGATATGCCCCAGGTCTCATGGATAATGCCCCAGGTCTCATGGATAATGCCCCAGGTCTCATGGATATGCACCAGCTCTCATGGATATGCCCCCCAGCTCTCATGGATATGCCCCAGGTCTCAAGGATATGCCCCCCAGCTCTCATGAATATGCCCCCCAGGTCTCATGGATATGCCCCAGGTCTCATGGATATGCCCTCCAGCTCTCATGGATATGCCCCAAGTCTCATGGAAAATGTCCCAGCTCTCATGGATATTATTGCCCCCCAGCAGCTCAGCTCACCTCTCTGTGGGCCCGAAACGATGCAGGCCACCACCGCACATTGCCTGCGGCCGCGTGCTTCCTGCAACGAACGGCCGCTAGCAGGAAGTGCAGCCGCTTGCCTGGGATCGATGAAACAGCCTGTCGCGATCTCGCGAAATCGCGGCTGGCTGTTAGATCCCAGGCGAGCGGCTGCACTTCCTGTCAGTGGCCGTTCATAGCAGGAAGCACGCGGCCGCCGGCAATGTGCGGCGGCGGCCTGCTCAATCGTTTCGGGCTCGGACCACAGCGGGAACCTGCATTCCCGCAGCATGCCCGCTGTGGGAGAAATGCGGAACGCCGTTCCCGCAGTACTCGAGCCCTGCATTAACAGGCCTATACACAGGACACGAGGTCACCCATTTAGACTGGATGAAAGGAAATTCAGCCTAAAGCATAGGAAGGGTTATTTTACGGTGATATCAATAAAGCTGTGGAATTCTCTGCCTGTTGAGGTGGTTGGGTCAGAGACTGTACAGATTTTAAAAAAATGACTGGATGACTTCCTGCAAAAATATAATATTAATAGTCATAATATTTAATATGTGGGTAAAAGCTTCTTGATCCAAGGAGAAATCTGACGCCATTATGGGGTCAAGAAGGAATTTTTTCCCAGTATGTTGTATATTGGCGAGCACTTCAGACTGGGTTTTTTGCCTTCTTTTGGATCAACAGCAGTAGGTGATGTGTGAGAGGCTGAACCTGATGGACGGATGTCTTTTTTCAGCCTATGTAACTATGAGCCAGTGGGTAGTGAGAATAAAGTGGGTTTGGAGAGGGTGGTCTCATTACCCACTGGCTTCTTGTTTAAAAAGAGGAAAAAACCCTTTATACTGAGTCAAATTGATACGTGTGTATGGAGTGAATAAATAATCTGCAAAAAAAATTTTCTCCTTTTGGTCTGTAAGAGGTTTATAAATCATTAAGAGATGAGGATCTGCCTTTTAACATTCACTGTTTCTGCATTGCGTCGACTCTGCTCCTGCCCCTTGGACAGGCATTTGAATGAAGACAATCCTGTTAAAGTGCAATCTGATGGGATTTGCCATTGGACAGGTTTGCCATTTATATTATTGTCACTTAGAGCAGCACAGGAAAAATATGAGCCAGTAACATTGTAAAGAGCAGCCATCCAGCAGTCAGGACCCCTTTGCTGCTTGGGGCTTCTGACAGCTGTCATGGCTTTTCACTCTTGATAGTAAATTGCTACAGCATTAACCTCTTGACGTCACTGGGCATGCTATCCCTTCCCAGCAACGCGTGGACCTGAACGTTGAGGGATGGCATGCAACGACTAGCGGCTCTCCAACTACTCCCCTGTGCCACCTCTCTTGCTGGCGGACGATCAACACAATTGGCTGCAGGCAGATTGCTCATGTTCAGGTAGTCCCGTCTGCAGCCAATTGTGGTGACTGGCCGCAGGGTAGCGAGGCAGGCTGGGGGAGTTGCTGGAGAGCTGTGGGACATTATATATGCAACCCCGCGCCATTCAGGCCCGCCTTCCTCACTGCAGATGCTGGCGTTAAGGTGTTAAACATTTACAAAGCAAACTTTATGTTATTTAACTATGTGTAAGCCAAAAGAAATCCAGTTTTTACCATAAAGTATATTTATTATTCACCTTTTTCTCAAAGTCTGACAGACGATACTACTTCCTGTAGCATCTCGAGTGCCCAGCCAATCAGACGCCTCTTAATGCAAGTGCATTGAAAGATATCAGCTTGTCAGGAATGAGCATTCCTGACCTAAATCACAAATGGCTCATCAACTCAGGCTAAGGGATCCCTTCCATTCAGAAGGCAGAATCAGCCTTCTGTAAAACCTGCTGGGGTGGGGCAGGGAATACTCATCCCCCCCTCCCAAGAACATTTCAAATTTATTAAATGGCCATGGTGTCCCCTTAAACCTAAGAGCCGATGAGTAGTGAGAAAAAGTGGGTTTGGAGAGGGTGGTCTCACTACCCACCGGCTTCCTGTTCAAAAAGTGATAAAAACACTACATACCCGAGTCGGAGGAGTGATTTCAGATGGCGTGGACTGGATGAATATATGTAAAAAAAAATTCAGCTTTTTGGAGAAAGTATTTTACCAGGAAGGATACATTGAGATTTCTCTCATTTTCAGGTATGTCCTGGGTGACGAGTATGTACCATTAGGTGTCTTGCCCAAGGACACTTACTGGAGACGTGCTCTTGCCGGGATCGAACCTGTGTCTCCACAGTCTCTCTCCACACAGAGCTGTGATGTTACCTCTACTCCACCCAGCCGGTACTTTTGGTCTGTAAGAGGTCTGTAAGAGGTTTATAAATCATTTAGAGATGGGGATCTGCCTTTTAGCATTTACTGCTTGTGCTGGGAGCCGGCTCTGCTCCTGCATTTTGGAAGCGCTTTTGATTGATGGTAATCATCAAGTCAACGGGCAATCTGATGTGTAAAATCACCTAACACTCTCTGAAACCCCCCCCCCATTAAATCCCAGACTTACCTCCCATCCCGCAGTGGAGAGGGCAGCGCGAACCGCTGATTTCTCTCGCCGGCAGCGAGTTCCTAGTCTCCCTCCAGGAATTATCCGCAGCGCTGTGCGATCTCGAGCTTGTGCAGCGCTAACACAGAGCTCGCAGCCAGGGCACGCACAGCTCCCTGGACCCATGAGCCGATTTTTGCAGCGGCGTACTGTGCTGCTGCTGGTATCTGGCAGCCTTGCACTGCATTCAAGCTCCTACTCTAGAATATGGACAGTAAAATGGAGACAGTATGTAAATTCGGCAGGTGTAGATTTTTCTGCTTACAGTTTCCATTTTAACGTCAACTATGGAATAGGTCCCTTCTTGCTTAAAAATTGGTATTAAAAAAATCCATCAAACATGAGTTACACTGAGAATTGTACATCCCGTAGCAGCACCTCTCAGTGAACTCGCAGGGGTGGGACGCTCGCCAGTTTGCCCAGCCAAAAAAAAAACGCCTCTTAATGCAAATGTATGGAGAAGCATCAGCTCGTTAGGAATGTGCATTCCTGACAAAATCCCAAAAGGCTGATCAGCTCAAGCTGAGTGTCAGCATTCTTGGCATCGGGACCCCTCCATTCAGAAGGCTGAATCAGCCCTCTGTGACACATGCTGGAAGGGCAGGGAAAACTCAGTCCTCCGTGACCAATTCATTTAACGGTCATGGTGGCAAGAGAGTTCCTTCAAAACAAAGAGCTGGTGGGTAGTGAGAAAAAGTGGGTTTGGTGAGGGTGGTCTCACTATCCACTGGCTCCTGGCTAGATTACATACCGAAAGCTAACTGTATCGGTCGGGTATGTAAGGGTTATCGTTAGGATAAGTGACTTTAACACATGCTCCCCATATTACATCCCTAACGCTAAACCTGTTAGTAATCCATTACCGCAACGGTGATTGCGCGTGCTTACTGTACTTTGCGCATCCTATGCTTAACATGGGGAGCGCAATCAGTAATTAGCGTTAGGATAAGTAAGGTATTACAAAGTCCTAGCGCAGATTACCGCACCGTTGCAGTAAATTGATATTGTCCATCACCTAAGGCTAGGGTCAGACTAACGCAGTATTAACGTGCGTTTAGCAGCACTAAATCACGGCCGTGCTAGCAGCAAATGACGTCCAATGCCGGGCAGCATATGAAGAACGGCCGCACAAAAGTGCGTCTGCGCAACGCAAGTGGCAAACAAACGCATTTTTGCAAGAACGTAGAACCGCTAGTACGGATGTACAGAGTGCGCTGCGTCCGCTAGCGGCGTGTGTGCGTGATTAGGAGATGTCAGATGCTGCTAATGTCCGGCCAACATCACGTCCAGACGCAAAAAGTGTTTTATTGATGATCCGTACAAAATCACGGACGAAAATGCGCATCATATGACCGCTATCGCGTATTCCGTGAAAAAATGCGTCCATTCGTTCGAACGCACTTTTTCACGGACAACGCGAAAAATGCGTTAGTCTGACCCTAGCCTAAAAGCCGGTGCTAACCGAGTCTGCTTTTGCAGAATCATTTACCACCAGCTAAAACCCATCCAATAAATCCGATACTCACCTCGCCTCTTGCGAGGAGAACAATGGCCCGATCCAATGCTCCTGGTCGCTGGCAGCAGAGTGAGACTGGAGAGAAATAGTCCCCAGTCTCTCTCCACGATCACTCCGTGAGAGAGAAATCGGGCAGGGCTCGCGACCCGGTAGCCCAACCCTCCATGGAGTAATATGCACTCTAGGAGGTGCTACTCGTGGTGGTGCAGAAGTGCTACCATGCGTATCACTAAGGGGAGTGCTTGGCTCCGGTGCAAGGTGCCGAGATAGTGCCTGTCCCGTAATCTCACACTAACATAACGACACGACGGGGAAACCTACAGGCGCAGGTTTTCCCTGATCATGTCCCCATTTCACCGTGAGATAGGGAACAGCGTCCTTTGTTTTTAAAGTTCCAGACAAAGAAATCACATTTGCAGAAAAAACAAAGGAAAGCCGATTCCGCAGTCACGATATAGAAGAAACAAAAGAGGAGGGGTCCTAGTGGCGCAGTGGTGATTCTATGTATCTATTGAACCCTGGCCTGAAAGGCCCTTCAGGTGCTTGGTCGGTAACCTAAAATTATATGTGTCACTAATAACCAGTTGGTCTCAAAGAGACATGCAAATAGCAATATCTGTGCAAATAACAATCAAAAATGTGCAAATTCACAATACGTAGTAATTACGGTTCTAGAAAAAACCTTGAAACATGCAGCAACTGCAGAGAAAAGTGCTTGTGCTTAAAAACGGCTTATCAATAGAGTGTACACACGAGTTATGCGCTAATTCGCAAAATGCTAATAATTCTTTGAGTCGAGAGAGCAGAAAGTCAATCAGTCCTAGACCACAACAAAGTGCACGTGCAAATGTGCAAAATGTAAGTAAATCAAAGTCTTGTGAACACAAGTGGTTACATAGAGTATGAGCCAGGTTGTTGAGATGGAAGGTACACTTTTCCTGCTCCTCTCCTCAGTGAATCGTTCATGAAAAGAAAAAAGAAGAAAAAAACACACAATAGTGCAGACCGTTTCGTATGTTTCAAATGGGAAAAAAGAGGGGGGGAATCTCACTCACAGATTACAGAGCCTAGTGAATCCCTGGCTCTGGGTTGAAGCGCCTCACACCAGATATAGGGTGGCGTATCCCTTCTTTATCCTCCAGTTGGCCTCAAATAAAATACAGGTAGAGAGACGGTGCTCCCATAGCGTAACTCAGTAAAAGACAATGGCAGTCAAATAATGACTTATCAGGTTCACTCACCAATGGTGGAGCCTCGGTTGTCTCAGGCTCAGTGTGTAAGCATATGGTACCCCTTAATTCGGTGTGTACCTCACCTCTCTCTCCTGGAACACCTTCCACTTCCCGCTTAAGAGGTGACTGCCGACTGTGGAACAAGCTGGAGATTTGGATAGCAGGCTGGACACTGGCAGGAACACGACACGGCGGAGACTGGCAAGGGCACGGTGGAGACTGGCAGAAACACAGGGCACGGCTTGTAGGATAGACCGGATCACGGCTTACGAAGGAACACGACTTGGAAAGAGCTCTATGCATCTACATGCAATTAGTACGGCTTATGAGGATCAGCGTAGGCCAAGACAGGAGCTCGAGTTAGACTCTCTGCTCAGCTTCATGAAGGCACCTTCGCATTGACTAGTCCATTCTCCTTGGATAGATTCTCGAGCCTTCCTTGGCCCTGGAGCCGACGGATTTCGGTCAGAGGCCTTGTGGCCTTCTTCTGCATCTTCCTTCTGCAGGAGCTTATTCAGGGGTTGGGCTATCTTGGCAAACCCTCCTACAAATCTTCGGTAATAGGAGCAGAATCCCAAGAAAGATCTAAGTTCAGTAACATTTCGGGGTCTAGGCCAGGAAGCTACGGCTTCCAACTTTCGAGGATCCGTCGAAACGCCTTCTGCTGAAACAACATGTCCCAGATACGTAACAGAAGGTAAACAGAATTGACACTTCTCCAGAGACAGTGTCAACCCCTCTTCATGGAGCCGCTTCAAGACCTTCTCGAACCGTTGCTCATGTTCTTCCAAAGTCTTTCCAAACACAATTATGTCATCCAGATACACTAACACTTTGATCAGGTTCATGTCCCCGACTGTCTTCTCCATTAACCGTTGGAACGTGGCTGGAGCCCCCGTAAGGCCTTGAGGCATTCTGTTGGCGTTAGCGTGCGATAGTCTATGCATAGGCGGACAGAACCATTCTTCTTCCGAACCATCACTATGGGAGAAGCGTATGGACTCCTGGACTCTTGAATCACCTTAGTTCTTTGCAGTTCATTCAGCTGTTCTCTTAGATCATCCAAGTCTCCCAGCGGAACTCGTCTTGACCTTTCTCAAAACGGCTTTTCTTCCTGCAGTCAAATACGATGCTCAGTACTCTTAGCTAGGCCCACGTCGAACTCATCCTTTGAGAACCAGTCCATCCACTTTAGGACCTGGGACTGAAGACGTTTCTTCCATTCAGGCAAGATGGGAGCGTCCTTGGGATAGAACCTGTCAGCTGGAATCTCTTTATTCGCTCCCCCTCCTAAAATCGGTAGGAGAGAGAGGCGTAGCAGATGCCACTTGTCCGATAGGCATTCGTGCTTTCAGGATCACTGGAGAATCAGATACATTACATACACTGAATGAGACTCTTCCTCGTGTTCGTTTCAAAGCTTTTGTGGAGATTATCTCAGGGATTACTTCGACTCCGGCTTCACTCCAATGGTTAAAATCCGTTTCCAGTACCACATAGGGACCTGGTTGCGATCCGTTCAACTTGACTGAAGCCCGGAAACTCGCCACTTCTCCTGATTGCAGAACCTTTTCTGTTCCTCCCAATCTCCACAGGTGCCCCACTTCGGCAGGCGCCTTCTGTTCTTCGACCATTCGCTGATAGACTGGATGCAACATCGGGTGTACTCCCTTGGTAGAACCTTCTTCCAGGACTATAAGAGTCAGGAGACGTCGCACCAGATCAGTGTTCGTCCCCACTATCATAGAACTTCGGTTGGCCCCTGAAGGCCGAGGACACACAATGGCCAATGCATCACAACCCCCAGACTGTCCGATGACTTTGGATCCAATCTCTAGCTTCACCTGTAGATATCCGTCATAGGGAAGTTTCTCAGTCCCAATACCCCAGATTTCAAGTTCCTTTAGCTCCTGTAGAGGTATGTGTTTCAAGTGTTTCTCATAGAAGTCTCGGTAGATCAATGTCACTTGAGCCCCTGAGTCCAACAGAGCTTTGGTATAGACTCCCTCTACTTGGATTGGAACAATGGGAGAAGGACCTATCAGCTGGTCAGGAAACTTTGTCGTAGTAGCAGGAAGTTTAGACCCCGTTTGCTGTGCCCTGGCCTTCTTCTTGACCGGTGTAGGTTTTGGGTGTGCATTGCTTCCCCATGACGTAGGACCGGATGCTAAGGGAGTAACTCTTTCAGTCCTGGTTTGATTTCTGGAGCGGTCTTTAACCATTGGGCACCCAGTTTGCTCCTTCACTTGGGCCCTCTGGCGTTTCCCGCCGGTGAGGTAGATAGCAGCCCTTCCAAGGCTTTTAAAAACTCTTCTACCCTGTTTCTTTCAGGCTTTCGGCTTTTGCACTCCGCTCGGAAATGACCCATTTCCCCACAACTGAAACATCTCTTATTTGAAGACGGAGACGCACTCGCTTGTGGTGATTCAGTTGAAGGACCCTGGCCAGACGCCACAGCAACTCCAGTTGTCCGCATATCAGTAAGGAACTTCTGCATATCGGTCTGTGTCTCTGCCACCTTCAAAAGCACCCGGCACAGGTCCGTGTGTGCCTGCTGCAATTCAGCTTGAGCGTCTTGCACTTTCTTAACAGTTTTGTGGATTTCACTGTATGTAGGAATAATTTGCTCTCTTGCAGCATTCTCTGTGGATTTAGGAACAACCAGATACTCCTGTTCGTCCACTTCGGATCCATAGGTGTCTAACGAATCATCTTCCGCTTGCAAACATTCGTTATGCCTCACAGGTTGTGCGTAGGCTCTTTCTCCTCTCCTAAGGGATTTCTCTTCGAGTAGAGCCTCTTCCTCTCTGACAGCTCGGATCAGTTCCAGGTATTTCAATTCTCGGTTACCTTCTCTGATTCTCAGCTGTAGCATCACAGGATCCAGAGGTTGAGCGCCCCTCAGGATCTGCTGTATTCGGATCTTATCTATTTCGGCCAGTTCGGCCCCTTTCTTAAGAAGTATCTGGTGCAGAATCTTATCTAGGCGCCTCATATATTCAGTTATCTTCTCACCTTTCCGCTGGTAAGTATGTTCATACTGGTACACGAGCTCCGCAGCCTTTTCCATTCACCCAAAAACTTCCTGTAGTACGTTTAGGTAATCTAAAGCGGCGCAGTCTTGTTTACTCAATTTTAGGTTTCTTACAGCCTCTGACGCAGGTCCCTTTAAGCTCTCAGTAATTCTTTGCTTCTTCTGTGCTTCGGGGACGTCCCACTCATCCAGAGCCTGCATCGCCTGTTCTACCCATTCTTCGAAGGTTTCTTCTCCCGACGGAGTTGGTACGTTTCCTGTAAAATTTCTCAACCGTCGATAACCAAAGTTAGTGTGCGGAGGGCTTGTTTTTTGACATTTAGCGAGCAAATCTCCACTAGCCACTATAAATTCAGGCCCGATCATGGCCAGCAGACTGGGCGCGGAAACACTCACGGGATCGCCACGTGGCGCACTTGGCTGAATCAGTTGAACTTCCACCTCATCGGTCAGCTTCACGCTCGCGCCCTGAAAACACACTGGAACACCCTTTCTCCATTCAAAAAGAACATACGTATGAGAGGTATCTGGGTTCGCTTTAATGTCCAGGATTAACCCCCGATGATCTGGTGTCAGCTCGGCCATGGCCCGGCGAATCTGATCTTCGGCCCAAGTGTCTGCAGGAATATCCATGACTATGCATAATTCTATCTGACTACTTTGCTCCTCACACCATTTGGCAGCAGTGTCTGGATCCATATTTAACCCTTTAAATGCGTTTTTTCCAGAGACTGGATCCCGGAAACGAGCCCCCACGTGTAACGCTCACTCCTGGAGGAGCCGCTGAATTTAACCTCGGGTCAGTCTCCCCGCACTAGAGAATAAATATACACCAGCACTGTTGCGGATTTTATAAGTTATATAGTTTACTGGTCTCAAATAAACTGGCATATATAGAGCAGCACGGTATACATATATATTTACAGGAATTCGTAATGCGAGAAACGCGCAGCGGTAAAAAAGGAAATTTTAACCCCTTTGTTGCCGGGGTGTAAGTCCCGTACAGGTTGTGTCCCAAGAAGGTGTGCGTGTATGCGTGTGTTGGTACCCGGGTACTAGATTCAACTGGCCAGTGAATGAATTCAATGTGTCTTCGACTAGTCACGTTGGGGCCCTGTAGATGTAGACAATCTACAGCGTGCTTTTATTACTGTACTGTGGCCTGGAAGGCCTCTCACCCATGCGCCAGATACTCTGCACCCTGCTCGACCCAGGACGTCTCTCCGCTCGATTTGGCTGGGACTCTGTGCCACCGGATCCGCTTGTCTTGCTTGTCCGTCTCTGCCACAAGATGCTCAGTTCACCGCCTGCACTCCCATTAGATCATCGCGGTCTCCTAACTCGGGGTCCAATCTGCAGCTCTGTATCTGTGTAAACCTCTCAGCGTTGGATTACTAGGTCTCTGGCAAGTCACTGAAACCGATCTCCAGCGTCCGCAAGGCAGCACCTGCGCTCCGGCCTGGTCACAATCGCTCCTTGTCTCACGTGCGTCTT
>RXON01000241.1:0-69007 GCA_009667805.1 Leptobrachium leishanense
CACAGAAAAGACATTTGTGGTTATTTCATTATAAATGTTATGTTATATTTGTCTGACCTACACGTGCCTCTTTGATTTAAATTGTAAGCAAGATGACTGAATGATCAAAATCAATGTCAAACTGGCCAAAAACACTCAATTTCAGTGGGGGTTGAATAATTTTGAACACCACTGTATATCCTTCTGGAGATACGGTCTCCAGTACTGCACACAGTACTCCAAGTGAGGTCTCACCAGTGCTCTGTACAGTGGCATGAGCACTTCCCTTTTCCTACTGCTAATACCTCTCCCTACACAACCAAGCATTTTTTAGTTTACCTAAATCATTTGGCATTTGGCATTTGGCTGATCCCTGTTGCAAATCTTTGTGTCATCAGCAAAAAGACATACTTTTAATACCTTCTGCAATATCACTAATAAAAATATTAAAGAGAATGGGTCCAAGTACTGACCCCTGAGGTACCCCACTGGTAACAAGACCTTGCGCCGAATAAACTCCATTTACCACAACCCTCTGTTGCCTGTCACTCAGCCACTGCCTAATCCATTCAACAATATTGGAATCCAAGCTCAAAGATTGCAATTTATTGATAAGCCTTCTATGCGGAACAGTATCAAAAGCCTTACTGAAATCTAAATAAGCAATGTCTACTGCACCACCTGTGTCTAATTTTTGTTACCCAATCAAAAAAATCAATAAGATTAGTTTGGCATGATCTCCCTGAGGTAAACCCATGTTTCTGATCCTGTAATCTATGTGTTTTTAGATGTTCAACAATCCTTTCCTTTAACATGGTTTCCATTAATTTCCCCACTACTGACGTAAGACTAACTGGCCTATAGTTCCCCGATTCCTCCCTACTACCCTTCTTATATATATGTTGTGCCCATTTACATATACGCATGATGGGAGCTGGCCTGGGCCTGGGCAATATATATATGCATGATGTGGGCTGGCCTGGGCAATATATATATACGCATTATGTGAGCTGGGCTGGCCTGGGCAATATATATATACGCATGATGTGAGCTGGCCTGGGCCTGGGCAATATATATACGCATGATGTGAGCTGGCCTGGGCAATATATATATATATATACGCATGATGTGGGCTGGCCTGGGCAAAATATATATATGCATGATGTGAGCTGGCAGGCCTGGGCAATATATATATACGCATGATGTGGGCTGGCCTGGGCAATATATATATACGCATGATGTGAGCTGGCAGGCCTGGGCAATATATATATATATATATATATCCGCATGATGTGGGCTGGCCTGGGCAATATATTCTTAAATAAATTCTTAAATTCTTATGTAGAGCTGTGTTTAATTCCTTATTGTGGCAGTACCTATTTTAGGCCACCGGAGGGAGACAGGCGCAATGTGAGACACTGAATATTACATTGGGACTACATTTCCCGGCATGCTTTGGGAACGGACACAGGAAGTGGGTGGGACACAGAGACTTACATCCTGAGCCTCGTGGGGAGAGCGGGCAGAGTGCGCCAGGGAGTGAGAGAGACAAGACACAGTGCTGCAGAACGTAACAGCGTCCAGGCCAGAGCGCAGGTGCGGCCTAACGGAGTTACAGATCGGGTTACTCAGCCTTACCAAAGGGAGACCCAGTGATCCACAAGATTACCCAAGCTGCTATTGAGGAAGCCAGAGGACCCCGAGTAAGGAGTACCGCAGGTCGATCGGACTGGGAGAGCAGGCGGTAAGCTGGACAAGTCGCGGCAGGAGCAGAAAGCCAGACAGCGGATCCAGAAGCCAAGAGAGCCCAGTCAAGATCGAGCGGAGAGACGTCCTGGGTCCAGCGGAGCCTCAAGTATCTGGCGGATGGGTGAGAGGCCTTCTAGGCCGTTGTAAAACCAAGAAAGCACGCTGCTGTTTGTTTCCAAAACCCACAGGGCCCCAACTTGACTAGTCGAAGATACCTCTTAAGCAATTCACTGGCCAGTTGAATATTGTACCCGGGTACCATAACACACACACACACACTTACATTCCGGGACACAACCTGTGCGGGACTCACTCCCCAATGAAGAAAGGGGTTAAAGATAATTTTCCATTTATTTTCCGCTGCGCATTTCTCGAATTACGAAACCTTGTATTTCTTTTCCGCTGCGCGTTTCCTCGAAATACGAAGCATCGTATTTCTTTTCCGCTGTGCGTTTCCCGCATTGCGAAGTACTGTAAATATATCTACGAACACCGTGTTATTCATTATATGCCATTTATTCTAGTAAACTATATAATTTATAAAATCCACAATGGTGCTGGAGTATATTTATTCCCTAGTGCGGGGAGACTGACCCGAGGTTCAATTTCAGCAGCTCCTCGGGGAGTGAGCGCTACACTTAAATAAAAACAAATTTAGCAGTTTCATGTTGTGTCACTTTTTTCCACATGCAGAGCAGATGCCGGGCCGGGAAGGAGAGGTGACTCTGCCGTCAGCTCTCAGCTGCCTCCCAGCCCAATTAAATGTAAGAGGTAAGGTAGGGGCAGCGGCGTGCAGAAGTGCGGGGCGCTGGCCCCAGGCATCCAGTTTTGGGGGGGCATCCAACCGCTCCCCCCAAGAAGATTCTGCCGGCGGCGAGATCGTGACTGGCTTGTGTATAGAACCCCAGGCGAGCGGCAGATATTTATGCTGGCGGCCGCACGTAGGAGTGAAAAGCATGCGGCCGCCAGCAGGATCTAATCGGGGGGAGCAGACAGGAGGTGAGAGGTGGGGGCAAATATACCCATATGAGCTGGGGGCAAATTTAACCATGTGTGAACTGGGGGCAAATATACCCATGAGCTGGAGCAAATATAACAATGTGGGAGCTGGGGGAAAATATACCCATATGAACTGGCGGTAAATATAACCATGTGTGAGCTGGTCTGGGGCAATATGTCCATGTGTGAGCTGCTGGGGCAATATATCCATGTGTGAGCTGGTCTGGGAGCATATATCCATGTGTGAGCTGGTCTGGGGGCATATATTCATTTGTGAGCTGGTCTGGGGCAATATATCATGTGTGAGCTGGTCTGGGGCAATATATCCAGGTGAGCTGGTCTGGGGCAATATATGCATGTGAGCTGGTCTGGGGCAATGTATCCATGTGAGCTGGACTGGGGCAATATATCCATGTGAGCTGGACTGGGGCAATATATCTATATGAGCTGTGGGCAATATATCCATGTGAGCTGGGGAAAATATATCCATATGAGCTGGGGGCAAGTGTCTGGTTATAATTAGTTCTGGGGGCATGTTTCTGGCTATAGTAGACAAAATATATATGTGGCCCCCCATAACAAAAAAGTTTTCAATGTGGCCCTCCGTAGAAATTGTTTGTCCACCCCATGTCTAGGAAAATATGTTACGATCACAAATTTGAGGTAGTAATTAAAAGTGTGAGTCTATAGACCCTGTTTTCTCTTTGTAGACATCAGAGGGGGTTGTCAGATTAGCCATGGTTGGTTTGGTTTTTTTGGGGGGTTTTTTGGACACATTTAATTTATTTATGCTGAGGGGCAGTGCATGAAAAATCCATCCCTGCTGTAGAAACCATATTCTGCAGGAATGGAATCCCAGGTAAACTGCCATGATTTTTCTTTTTTCCTTGCAGCATAAGAATTATACATGTTGCAGGGCAGCACTTTTCCTGTGTTCACCTCTGCATGAAATAGTAATGTGTCCAGCAAAAAAAATGGTTGACTCGACAACCATTCATCAGTGCTGAGCATTTAATTGACTCTTTCCCTTACCATCGATTTCTGTGGATGTACACTTATTAAAGTTATCGTTTTTTAACCATTTTTAAATGCCAGGTAGCATTGAGCTACAAATATGTGTTTATATATATATAGATATAATTTTTAATTTTTTTTGGGCAGTGGGACGCACCAAATCTCACCATTGGTGTCTTATTGTTCAGCAATTCCCACTTAAACCATTTGAAAGTAATCTTTCCACTTCATTAAGCAATGCCGTTGCATTATATTGTATTGCAGTGCTCTGATATTTGTTTCTAAATTAAAATAAGTAAATTGCTTTACTGTGTGACATCCCATTTTGAAGCAAATAAGGATTAATAGCGCTGTTGCCTTTTTTCCTCGTTGCTTTTTAATTTTCAGTAACCCATTAAATGAAACAATCCCTACTTTTGACATGTGTTTTATATATTCGTTATATGGTAAGAATAGGAGGTTATTAAAGTGGAAGGAATATTTAACAGTCTGTTGCAATTTAATTAACCTGAATAGCAATAATGAAACATTTTTATTAAATACTTAATTGCAGCGGAGAAAGATCGCTTTCATAACTACGTGAAACCACCTTTGGCTCTTAACAGAATTCTGAATATTTTGCATTGACATGTAATTAACATGCAATAATACACTTGTTAAATGCCAATTAAATGCTTATTAACTATCCAATTAATTTATTGTAAAGTCTCATTTGTCATTTTCTGTATTGTTAATAGATCTGCAAACAAGATCTATTAACATTTATAATTTTTATAAGGTTTTACTTATTGTAACAAATATATGTTTTTTTTTAAGTTTAAACATTTGTGAGTAGGAATGACACTTTGCTACTGTAATGTCCCACATCGTATATGTAGCCTGGCGGTGGTGGAGACAGGAAGTGGGTGGGAGAGAAAGGAAGGACATCCGCAGCCTCGTCGGATAGCCAGTGTGAGCCGAGCGGCGAAAGGTGGAAGACGCACGTGAGACTGCCAGAGATTGTGACCAGGCCGGAGAGCAGGCGCTGCCTCGCGGGTGCTGGGGATCGGGACAGTGACTTGCCAGAGACCTACCTACGCACCGCTGAGAGGTTCTGTACAGACACAAAGTTCCGGTTGGACCCCGAGTAAGGAGACTGCGATGATCCACTGGGAGTGCAGGCGGTAGGCCGTAGTTTCTCATTGCGGAGATCGGACAAGCAAGGGAAGCGGATCCGTTGGCACAGAGTTCCAGAGAGTAAAGGCGGAGAGACATCCTTGATCGGACAGCGGAACAGATTGTCTAACGGAGGGGTGAGAGGCCTTACAGTCCACAGTTCCAAGTTTAACCAAGCACGCTGCATTATTGTCTAAATCTACAGGGCCCCAACGTGACTAGTCGAAGATTTGCTCATTCCATTCACTGGCCAGTTGAATACAGTACCCGGGTACACAAGATCATACACGCACACCTTTCTGAGACATTACTTTCGCGGGACTTACACTCCAGAACTGAAGGGGTTAAACTTTTCTTTTGCCGCCACGTGTTTTTTCCCGCATTACGAAATCCTGTCATTCATATATCGTATCTACATTATATATATGCCGCTTTATTGGGATCAGTAAAGTATATAATCTATAAAATCCACAACAGTGCTGGTGTATATTTATTCCCTAGAGCGGTGAGACTAACCCGAGGTTAATTCAGCGGCTCCTTCGGGGGTGAGCGCTACACTAGTATAAAGCTATTAGCTAGGTTAGCCATTGTAAGTCAAGCAGTAACATATGTAAACACTAGGGTTGCCAGGTCGTCCCTATTTTACTGGACATATATTACTATTTCATCCAGAGAGGAGCACAGGGAAAGGTGCTTCCCTGCAATACGTATAATTCATATTCTGCAGGAAGGGGAAACCAAGTCACGTCACCTAGGATTCCTTTTGATTTCTTTCCTCCAGTGTATGGATTCTGCATATTTCAGGGTGGCATTTTTAATGCACTGCCCATCATCATGAATATATGATATGCGTCCAGGAAAACATGACTGATCTGGCAACCCTAGTTACCACTAGGATTGCCAGATCCTCCATGTTTTCCTGGACGCATATCATTTATTCATGCTGATGGGGAGTGAATGAAAGATGCAACCGCGCAATATATAGAATCCATACACTGCTGATGACAAAAAGCAGAATCCCAGATGAGATGGCTCGATTAGATAATGGGTTTCCTGTTATAAGTGTTTGGACTATATATGATGCTGGGCAGCAATGCCCTCTGCTTGAAATAGTGATGTGTCCAGCAAACGATGGCCGATCTGACAGCCCTAGTCACTACGCAATCGCATGTTATGTGATACTCTTTTTTCGCCCGTCCTATTCCAAGTCGCTCAATATTCTTAACACTTAAATTATGGTTTTTAACTTTCCAAAAATTTAAAGAAAGAAAAATACTGTGTAAATTAGTTTGACCAGATCAGCCATGTTTTTATAGGCAGTACATTAAAAATATAACCCTGTACTATGTAGAACTCCTGTGCTGCAGGTAAGGTGTCAAATGGAATTCCTGCCCTGATTTGATAACATATTTCTTTCCTTCAGCATATTAATCCTACATACTACAGGGCAGCTTTCTTCCCTGTGCTCTCCGCCTCCATTAATTAATCACATATGTTCAGGGAAAACATGGCAGATCTGGCAACCCTAGTGTAAAGTGATCTCATTAATCCCTCAGGGGTCGGGGTCAGGATCCGGGGATCGGGATAACCACCACCATGAAGACTAATCGACTCCTTTAAGAAAACAATTCCATTTATTAAACACAATTTTTTTACAAATCTTTATGTATGCACAGGAGGAAAATCCAGAATTTCACTTCCAGCATCAATTATGGTGGCCATATCGGCCATATTTTCCTGGACACATACAGTCAGGTCCAGAAATATTGGGACATCGACACAATTCTAACATCTTTGGCTCTATACACCACCACAATGGAGTTGGAATGAAACAAACACAATGTGCTTTAACTTGAGACTGTCAGCTTTAATTTGAGGGTATGTACAGGTGAACGGTGTAGGACTTACAGCAGTTTGCAGATGTGCCTCCCACTTGTTAAGGGACCAAAGGTAACGGGACAGAATAATAATAATAAATCAAACTTTCCCTTCTTAATACTTGGTTGCAAATCCTTTGCAGTCAATCACAGCCTGAAGTCTGGAACACCTAGACATCACCAGACGCTGGGTTTCATCCCTGGTGATGCTCTGCCAGGCCTCTACTGCAACTGTCTTCAGTTCCTGCTTGTTCTTGGGGCATTTTCCCTTCAGTTTTGTCTTCAGCAAGTGAAATGCATGCTCAATGGGATTCAGGTCAGGTGATTGACTTGGCCATTGCATAGCATTCCACTTCTGTCCCTTCAAAAACTCTTTGGTTGCTTTTGCAGTATGCTTTGGGTCATTGTCCATCTGTACTGTGAAGCGCCGTCCAATGTCTGCAGCATTTGGCTGAATGTGAGCAGATAATATTGGCCGAAACACTTCAGAATTCATCCTGCTGCTTTTGTCAGCAGTCACATCATCAATAAATACCAGAGAACCAGTTCCATTGGCAGCCATACATGCCCACGCCATGACACTACCACCACCATGCTTCACTGATGAGGTGGTATGCTTAGGATCATGAGCAGGTCCTTTCCTTCTCCATACTCTTCTCTTCCCATCACTCTGGTCCAAGTTGATCTTGGTCTCCTCTGTCCATAGGATTTTGTTCCAGAACTGTGAAGGCTTTGTTAAGTGTTGTTTGGCAAACTCTAATCTGGCCTTCCTGTTTTTTTTTTTTTATAATTCAAAGTTTATTGTAAGAGTAAGAATAGAAATACAGATATACATTAAACAGAGACAAATATACAAAATAAGCTAAGAAATACATAGAAACAGAGTCCTCTAGCCCTAATATACAATCGAAGGAAGAGACGGGAGGACCCGGTTGCATGGTGTCGTATAAGTAATCAACTCGACCGTTCAAGAGTAGTCAAAACGGCAGTGAACTCTTTTTTGTAAAAAAAAACCCTCCGAGGTGTGCGAACTGCTGCACCATAGAGGTTGTCAGCAAATTCAATGTCAAAACTGTAGGGCTAGAGGATAGAGAGAAATGAAAGACAGGAGGTAGAGAAAAGGAAGAGAGAGAGAGAAAAAAAAAAAAAGGGGGGAGGGGGAAGAATAAGAGTGAATAAGGGTGAAGAAGGGGTAAGAGAAAGGAAATCTGGGAAGGAAAATAGGGGAGGGGGAGAAACACTGAGGTCGACACACAGCTGACCAGACTTACACACCAAGTAGAGGGGCCGTCCCACCCTGCCCAAACACTGGGTCCCATCGCCCCTGTCACCCGACCCCATCCCCACAGTCCGGCAGGGTCCCCCCCATCAAACCAATGGCCTTCCTGTTTTTGAGGCTCACCAATGGTTTGTATCTTGTGGTGAACCCTCTGTATTCACTCTGGTGAAGTCTTCTCTCGATTGTTGACTTTGACACACATACACCCAGTGGCGTCACTAGGGTTGGTGTCACCCAGTGCAGTAACTCATGGTGTCACCCCTCCCCCCCCCGAGTTTTACATTTTTTTTTTAAACTACTCTTACTCATAATGCAGTACTCCCATGTAATACTGAATGCTCATAATACACGGCGCACATTACTGTGAGGTTTATTGCTGTGCAGCTCTCTCATATACTCACACAAATTTTGGTGAACTGCCAGCAAGTACGGTGCCTGTTCGACGGCAGTGAAAGTCCCCATAGAGAAGTAATGGTAAATCTGTTCAGAGACATTGAACAGCAGAGAAATGTCCTGATGTTCAGTGGTTTCATTAGACAGGTTTATTCAGGCGAACACCATCAGGGCTATTCAGAGAGAGGTGAAAACCTTGAGAATTGCCAGGAGAATGAACAATCTAGACCAAATAGCCAATTTGGAAAGTGAGATAAATGGGAGAATTTTTCTGGTTTAACTATTTTGCCCTAGAATTTTCAATTCTACAGTCATTCTCAAGGTTTTCACCCTTCTCTGAATAACCCTGCATAGGTTTCAATGTTAAAAATATTCCCGTTTTTACCCAATATCTAATAAAACGTTTATTCCATTAATCTGTAGTAAAAAGTCTCTTTTAGGGATGTGCGTTTCGTTTCGGACCGATTCGGGTTTTTTTTCACGAATCGGACCGATTCGGTGATTCAGACGATTTTTCGAAAAATTTTCGGAATCGGAAATCATTTTCGTTCAATTCGTAATTTAGGTTCCACTTCGGTAATTATCAAAAAATGCTTAGAAAGATCCTAAAAAAAAAATTTGAAAAATAAAGAGACCCTTTACTACAGAATATAATAATAAACGATTTATTATGAGATATTCAATTAAAATAGGAATATTTTTAATATTGAAGTCTATGGGGCAAAACATTTCCCAAACCCTGTGGCTCAGAATTTTTTTTCAAAAAATGCTTAAAATATCCTAAAAAGTCTAGAAATAAAGAGACTCTCTTTACTACAGAATATAATAATAAACGGTTTATTAGACATTGAATTAAAACGGGAATATTTTTAACATTGAAGTCTATGGGGCAAAACATTTTCCACACCGAATACACGAAAATGTCCGAAATCACAAAAAAAGACGATACGAAAAACGAGCCGAAACGAACCGAAACGGAAATCGCCAGAAACGATCCAAAATAAAAATTGTCTAATTACGAACGAAACGCGCCGAAACGAAAAAAAAGTTGCACACCCTAGTCTCTTTATTTGTTGATTTTCTATTAGGCATTTTTAAAAAAAAAAATCAAATTTTTTTTTCTTTCTAATAGCGTTTTTTTCTGTAACAGCCCTTTTTATTATCATTCATAGGATCTTATATGTTAATTCCAGACATTTTCTTTCAGTTTTTTTTTAAAACAGCGGGGGATGGGTTCGTGGTGGCATTCGGTGGCTGATTCCCTGCACTAAAGGGACCCTGCGGTGAATTCACCAGGGAAATTTGATTCCCAGAAGTGCGGGGAACAACAGAACACTGAAATGTCTGCGTCATTTCGGTGCTCTGTGAATATCCCCTTTAGTGGTGTTTTTTTGCTGCCCCCTGGAAAGTTCCAGCCTAGGCCTTGCCTACCCAGGACATACTTGAAAATGAGAGAATTCTCAATGTATCTTTCCTAGTAAAATAGTTTTGTGTAAAAAAATTTTTTTAGGGTGTCACCCTAGGGGGTGGTGTCACCCGGTGCAGGCCCCACCCCCACCTAGCGACACTAGTGCATACACCTACCTCCTGGAGAGTGTTCTTGATCTGGCCAACTTGTGAAGGGTGTTTTCTTCACCAGGGAAAGAGTTCTACGGTCATCCACCACAGTTGTTTTCCGTGAACTCCCGGGTCTTTTGGTGTTGCTGAGCTCACCGGTGCATTCCTTCTTTTTGAGAATGTTCCAAACAGTTGTTTTGGCCATGCCTAATGTTCTTGCTATCTCTCTGATGGGTTTGTTTTGTTTCTTCAGCCTAATGATGGCTTGCTTCACTGATAGTGACAGCTCTTTGGATCTCATCTTGAGAGCTGACAGCAACAGATTCCAAATGCAAATAGCACACTTGAAATGAACTCTGGGCCTTTTATCTGCACATTGTAATTGGGGTAATGAGGGAATATCACACACCTGGCCATGGAACAGCTGAGAAGCCAATTTTCCCATTACCTTTGGTCCCTTAACAAGTGGGAGGCACATCTGCAAACCTGCTGTAAATCCTACACCATTCACCTGAGTTGGATGTACATACCCTCAAATTAAATCTGACAGTCTGCAGTTAAAGCACATTGTGTTTGTTTCATTCCAACTCCATTGTGGTGGTGTATAGAGCCAAAGATGTTAGAATTATGTTGATGTCCCAATATTTCTGGACCTGACTGTATTGCTTTTTCATGCAGTTTGCCCTGCAACTTATATACACTATTTCATATGCTGCAAGTGGAAATTAAAGGCATGACACCTGGGATTCTTTTTTGATTTCTTATCTATTGCATATGGATACTACATGCTGTAGGTTTGCAGTTTAAATGCACTCCACATGAGCATCTATATAATAAAAGAGTAAGGCTTTGGCTGTCCGTCGCCAAAGCTTACTGCGCATGCGCGCGCAACCAGCGGCGGTTGTTGCGCGCGCATGCAACCGCCGCGGCACGAGCCGGCTGCCGGCTCGCCGCGGCGGTTACACATGCACACAGCAGCCGGGTAGAGGCTGCGCTCGCAGCCTCTACCCGGCTGCCGCGCGCATCCAACCCCAGAGCGGCGAAGGGAAAGTTTCCTCCGCCGCTCGGGGGGTTGGATGCGCGCGGCAGCCGGGTAGAGGCTGCGAGCGCAGCCTCTACCCGGCTGCTGTGTGCATCTAACGGGTCCCCCGAGCGGCGAAGGGAAAGTTCCTCGCTTCCGCTTTGAAGGACCCAAGCCCCGGTCACGTGACCGCGGCTTGGGTCCTTCAAAGACCGGAAGCGGGGAAATCTTCACTTCCCTGGCGGCGCTCGACAGGTAAGTATGAGCGCTGGGGGGGGGGGGTCAATATCCACGAGCTGGGGGGGTCCATATCCACGAGCTGGGGGACCATATCCACGACCTGGGGGCAAATCCACGAGCTGGGCAAATCCATGAGCTGGGGCAAATCCATGTGCTGGGCAAATCCATGAGCTGGGCAACTCCATGAGCTGGGGCAAATCCATGTGCTGGGCAAATCCATGATCTGGGCAACTCCATGAGCTGGGGGCAAATCCATGAGCTGGGGCAAATCCATGTGCTGGGCAAATCCATGAGCTGGGCAACTCCATGAGCTGGGCAACTCCATGAGCTGGGGCAAATCCATGAGCTGGGGGCAAATCCATGTGCTGGGCAAATCCATGAGCTGGGGCAAATCCATGTGCTGGGCAAATCCATGAGCTGGGGGCAAATCCATGAGCTGGGCAACTCCATGAGCTGGGGGCAAATCCATGAGCTGGGGGCAAATCATTGTGCTGGGCAAATCCATGAGCTGGGCAAATCCATGTGCTGGCAAATCCATGAGCTGGGCAAATCCATGAGCTGGGCAACTCCATGAGCTGGGGGCAAATCCATGTGCTGGGGGCAAATCCATGTGCTGGGGCAAATCCATGTGCTGGGGCAAATCCATGAGCTGGGGCAAATCCATGAGCTGGGGGCAAATCCATGTGCTGGGGGCAAATATCCATGTGCTGGGGCAGTATCCACATGCTGGGGCAGTATCCACATGCTGGGGCAATATCCA
Organism: Leptobrachium leishanense; assembly: GCA_009667805.1. Lineage (NCBI taxonomy): Eukaryota > Metazoa > Chordata > Amphibia > Anura > Megophryidae > Leptobrachium > Leptobrachium leishanense. The sequence goes on from RXON01000241.1 coordinate 12,024, forward strand.
CGTGCTGGGGCAGTATCCACGAGCTGGGGCAGTATACCCACAATAGACTGCCCTCTGGGCAGGCTGGGGCAGTATCCACGTGCGGGGGCAGTATCCACGTGCTGGGGCAGTATCCACGTGCTGGGGCAGTATCCACGTGCTGGGGCAGTATATCCATGAGCAGGGGCAGTATATCCACAATAGACTGCCCTCTGGGCAGGCTTTACAACTAGTGAATACATAATTGTGTACAGAAAAACATGGCCGATCTAGCAACCCTATTATCACTACAGTTGGTAAAGCATAATTTGGATCCTGCCATGGTCTTAACCCCTTCACTACCGAGATCGAGATCTCTACGGCTTCAAAGGCACCATCCGGTGCCCCGATATTGAGAAATCTCGATCTGCAGATCTGTAGCCCGAAAGCAAATGCAATTTGTTTGCTGCAAACAAATTTTGTTGGCTTTTGGGCTGCAGAAGGTGTACCCAAAGTTTTCGCCCTGTGGACATAGTGCCCAAAGAACTAAAACTATGTAAAATCAGTTAACTGAATGTCCTGACATCAGACATTCAGCAGCTGATACAGTTGCAGCCCGTGGTTCACTGCAATGGCTATAATTCAATTTGTCAGTAGATGGCACCATCTACTGGCTAAATATGTTGGTACAGTAGAAATTCATTCGAAATATACCCAAATATTTCTTACAGTATAATGTAATTTAAAATTATTTTCATATAACCACTGCTTCCTGGCAATGTTTGTTTGTAAAATCACTTGGAACTAAAGGGGTAAAACTCATAATTTGTCTTTGTGTGATCCATTACTCCAAGCAAGATATGGAAACACTGAAGAAGTAGATAATTCATAAGATAATCAGAAAGGTCATTATTATGGATTTACCATTTTAGAGCATTTTGAGATGTCACATATATTTTTTCATCCTAAGTAATTAGGACAAGAACAAAACCTCACTAATAACTTACAACAACCCAAATGTAAACACTCCTTGTAACATAAACTGCCATTATTAAATTTGCTATTGGGGGTCACTGAGACTTTTTTCAATGCAATGGACATCATCATGGACAATAATTGGTATACATCCTGTTGAACGAATTTAATTATTATATAGGATATTCTTTCATGTTGAGGCTCCATAAAAAACTAACACACACAGAATCTTTTGATTAATGAAAAATGGACATGGCACAAGAAGCCAAGACACCGTCTAGTTTGTCTTTAAAGGTCCACTACCACCAAAATTGAAATGTCCTTATTTTGCTTATTTTATGTTGCTGATATCTTACATGTGCTTTGTTTTTCTCATATGTGTCACCACTGCCCCCACACAGTATCTTTACAAAACTTGCTCCTCACTGTGTGGCATTGGCCATATAATGGAGACTATGCGTCAGTCACTGACTCAAATCATTGCATTTTGTGGGAAGTATTCAAAGATAATCCCATAGATAGTGTATACAATAAAACTCCTACAGCCTTAATTGTTAAATACGGTATAAGATAAAGCACAGTCACAAAGTAAAACTCACAATAAGATTTTTGGTAAATGTTGCATTATAGAAAAAGTCCACAAAATGGAATCAAGAGATAATAAACCTACGCTACCTGTCCTTTCTAATCCCCAAACACACCCCAGCCCGCTCCCTAAGATCAAACAGTGACCTGCGCATAGCTTCTCCCCACATCACCTCTTCCCATGATAGACTGCAGGATTTCTCACGCGCAGCCCCCAACCTCTGGAACGCTCCACCTCGTACTTTCAGACTCTCTCCTAGTTTTCCTTCCTTCAAACGCCCCCTTAAGACATTCCTATTTAGGGAAGCCTACCACCCGACTCAACCAGTCCATCACTCCCACCAGTCCAATGTCCATCACTTTCAGCTTGCAGTCCATCACTCTCACCTTGCAGTCCTCTCCTCCTGTTTCCACCCCTAACCCTTCTAGATTGTAAATTCCCACGGGAATAGGGCCTTAGTTTCCTCCTGTACTGGTTTGTCAGATGTTGTTCAATGTATTGTAACCCTGTCTATATTGTGCCCATTGTAGAGCGCTGCGGAATATGCTGGCGCTTTATAAATAAAGAATAATAAAATAACATTTATTTATCCTTTTCACATGCAATTACTTCAAACAAAGAAAAATTCAGCAGCATGTGTTTTATAAAGTGGTTTTGTTAGTAATGCACACGTAATCTAGTTATAGCTTGTGTAAGTGGTAGTGTCCCTTTAAGGCCAAACATAAATAAATGTGCAGAAGGAAATATACTGCAAGGTCAAACGTTCCATGTCCAATATGAATAGAGTAGTCCCGTTATGTAAAAATCCCCAGATCTATGCTTGGTGCACGATAAACGAGAAAAAAAATGTTTCTGCCCAGTGATTTGTGCAAACACATATCTAAAAGAAATGTCCTTTCAAAACCAATGGGATGAATATTCAATCAAAAACGGCCTTATGGTCCGCTGTTGTGTATTAAGATTAAGTTTACCTGCTGAAAAATGGGAAATTTATTTCTTTGGCCTTTGACCACCATATATCATTTTCTAGCTGTTATCTATAAGGAACAATAAGCATAGTTTTTAGGGTGTCTTGTACGCTGCCTGGGAGATGTATATTTGCTGACATGTAACCTGACTACGGCCAAACATCATTACCTCTGTGACTGATTAGAGGGCGGTCGTTACTTAACATTTTTATTTCCCTCCTGCAGCTGAGCTCTTTGACCATGGTAGCCGAGATGACACAGCCTTTAAAATGCCGTTACCACTTCAATGGTTTCCTTGTAGAAGAAGGCTCCTAGTCATTCAGACCTCTTTATCTTGATCATTGCTGATGAGCTATCAATAATTTCAAGCTGGCTGAGCTTTTGGCTGAAGGTTAAATAAATCCAGACTGGTTGTTTGCATTATTTTACCCAAGCGGAAGAATTTCAATTCTGTAAGTCATTTTGTTACCAAGCTGTTCGCGGAGCATCTTCTGGAATACAAATGACTGTATCGGGTTCTTGTGTCCGTAACGCCTGATTTGCATACAGGTTACATTACGTAAATCTATTTGTCATTTTTTTTTTTTAAATAAAGGATAAAAAAAACTTAGTCATTGATACAAATCTTTTTTCTGAAAAACGTAAAGAGGAACCGTCACTTCTCTAGAAATCATACTAACGCGCCCAGCATGATAACGCTACCTATAACTAGGGTTGTGCATGACTTTTTTTTCGTTTCGGTTTTTTTTTCGGGTGTTTTTTTTCGTTTCGGATCATTTCGGACAGTTTTTCTTTCGTGGTGATTTGGATCGATTTGGCGATTCGGCTCACTTCGGCGATCCTGCTCATTTCAGATGATTCGGATCAGTTGTTTTTTTTGCTTTTTTATGAGTTATTTTGCTTTTGGTTTTTTTAAACATATTTTTTATTCATTTCGGAACAGTACAGAATTACAATTAAATGAACGACGTGTGACACAACAGTTAGGAGTAAAAGAGCAATACGGTACTTCGGCATCCAAAGTTAAATAGAAGAGATACCTCTTGAACAGTATGAAACAAGATGATCAAAATTCAAATGCAATGGGAAATAAACATACATCTCCACCCGTAACCATAACAGAGGGCAGCAGCCCTCAGTGGCCTGGAGAGGACGGCGTGCAATTAACTGAGGCCGCCAATGGGGAGGAGGTAAGGATTCGACTCAAGGAGTGGTCTGGTGGGTCCTGAGGGATCGGTGGGGTTGCTCGCAACATCTGCAAAGAGTACCAGGGAGCAAAGAAGAAGGTGTGTCGTACTGAGTCATTAGTCTCGCAGGGGAGCGTTCGGATAAGGGGGGTCCAGTTAGTAAAAAAGGGCTGTGTCTTATCATTTTGGTGCATGGACGCCTTGGACCACTCGGACAGAAATATGGCATAAATCCTCTCGTACACCATATGAAAAGAGTGAGCGGTAGCGAATATCCATTGGGACAGAATTGCCTTCTTACCCGTCGCCGCTAAAATGGTAAGCTAGAATTGATGGCATTTAAAAAAGGGTCAGGAGTGGGGGGAGTCTGTCGATTAAATAGGCCCAATCTGGAGTGTGGGGGCTTCCAGTCTGAGGACCTGCCTGCTAAACCGCCGCACCGTATCCCAGAATAATTGTATGAACGGACAAGACCATAGGCAGTGTGCTAAATCGGCTGGGGGTTTCAGACAGTATGCGGTTGGCAAAAGTCCAGCTTTTGCCATTCTATCTGGCGCCATGTATGCGCGGTGTAGTATTTTGTAAAACATGTCCCAGTAGTTAGCGGAGGGAAGTAAACGTCGGGATACCAGTGTGGCACTTATCAGGTCTTGCAGAGAGTAATCAGGGAAATTAGAGGTCCATTTAGGTATCGCTGTCCAAGGGATCGTGGTGGATGTCGAGAGCTGCAAAAGCACATAAGTTGCTGAGGTAGAGGGAGGGGGTGATGAGCGTGTAAGTAATTTCGTGTCTAATGGGTTAGCCAGATCCATGGGAGATAGAACCCGCAATCGGGTAAGGAGAAACTGTTTCAGTTGTAAATAAAACACTGGGTGTAGCTCTAGGGGGAGCCATACGATCCCTCAAGTTTGTGTAGACATATGGCAGACTCGTCCCTCCGTCCAAGTAATGATGGATACTGGTAAAACCTCTTTGGGCCAGGGTGTGAAGAATAGGGTCAGGGGAAGCGTTTTGGAAGTGAGGGTTGTGAAGAATGGGGGACCACACAGACGTTTGCCAGGATAGCTGGAGGCGTTTGCGGATGTTATTTCATTTTTTATTGCTTATTTAAGAATGGGAAGTAGATTACTACCAATAGAATGAAAGTTTCTTTACTTAATTATTCTTTTAGGATTTTTTAGGCATCTTTTGGGTGAAATTTTAGGTTTCCTAACTTTTTTATAGAAACCAGGCTTTTTAACCCATAGGTTTCAATGCAGCATATGAATCCGCACACTGCCGGGTAGCGCCTCTCTGCAGTATAATTAATGCAGCATATGAATCCGCACACTGCCGAGCAGCACCTCTCTGGAGATCGAATTGGATCGATTTATTTTTTGATCAGTTCGTTTTTCGTTTTTTATGAGTTCTAATTAATGCAGCATATGAACCCACACACTGCTGGGAAGTTCCCGGCTGTGTGCGGATTCATATGCTGCGTTAATTATACTACAGAGAAGCGCTGCCCGGCAGTGTGCGGATTCATATGCTGCATTGAAACCTATGGGTTAAAAAGCCTTGTTTCTTTAAAACAAAGTTGGGAAACCTAAAATTTCACCCAAAAGATACCTATAAAATTCTAAAAGAATAATTAACCTCCCTGGCAGTCTACTTTTTGCTAAATTTTGTGTCTAAAAGCGGTTCAATTTTTTTGGAAAGGAAATGTGTTGTTTTATATAGTAAGCCTGTATTCTGTAGGAATAACTCACTGAAATCCGTGCAAGCAAGAGTCTAATAAACACTCGCAGTCAGAGAAGGTTTGAAACACGAAATAATAATTTATTATCCCAAAAATAATTATCCAAAATAATGGAAATAAATTATATTCAATAATATAATCAAACCAAAAACATGCCTCTTTCCTCTGGGTGCTGCGATTCCTGTTCAGATGTACACTCCTTTGACAATGAAATATACAGGATACGGGGGGGTACCAAAAAAAGAGTATTTATTCTCAAAGCAGCTTTACAGAAATAAAAGGCAAATAAAAAACATTTCTAAAATGTAATAAGGCTTTGCAATACAAGTGTGCATAAAAATGTATGTAAATGAGGTTTTATATACCAACGTTTGTTTTTTTAATTTATGTCCATGCAAAAATATCTATACATATTTTTTGACTGTCACTTGGTTAATGGAAGTAAGGGAGGAATCTTACTTATTTTTTGTCTTGGTTTCAAATTCGTGCTAGTTCTTCATATGACGTTTACCTTAAAAAAGCAAACCGTTACAAGGTAAAGAGATAATGACATAAACCTATATATTGTTTTGAAAAAGCAATCCAAGCTTTGTTTTCATTCCAAACATGCTTACTTATCTCAATATATTAGACACATGTAAATAAAATGTAATAAGAAAAGGAGTTATTCAAAGACAGACGAATTTGCCACCGAATTGCACCGTACGGTGAATATCCCCATATGGTGCAATTTCGTGGCCATTCGGCTAGTCAAAAAGCTAGCAAGTCGCCAACACGGTGCAATTCGGCAGCAGTGAACTCCCCATAGAGAAGTAGTGGTTAATATATTCAGAGAACGCCAAACAACCCTGAAAAGTTGTCGAAATGCTCAGATTTTCGGTACTTTCGTTCGACAGGTTTAAACAGGCGATTTAATCTTTTCATTTGCAGCAAAAAGTCTTTTTATTAATTTATATTTTAGGCATTTTTCTGGATTTTTTTCGGCAACATTTTTGACTCTAACAGTTTATTTTTTTTATTATTTTTTTTTAATGGCAAGAGCACCTCTCCAGTAAGTGTCCTTGGGCAAGACACCTAATGGTACATACTCGCCATCCAGGACCAGGACATACTTAAAAACGAGAGAAATCTCAATGTATCCTTCCTGGTAAAATACTTTCTTAGAGAAAAAAAAAGGGCGTTTTTTTTTCTGCAACAGACCTTTTTATTGTTGTTCATCGGACAATATATATTATTTTCATGCATTGTTTTTGTTTAAAACACCTTTAAAAATTGTTTTTTATACCCCTGTTCGGCGGCTGGTAAACTTATTTTGGAGGCGTTTGGCAGTCTGTACGGCGGTTTACTGGATGCGTTCGGCGTTTTTTCAGCGGCGTTCAGTAGTTTATCGGATACGTTCTGGGATTTTTCGGCAGGTTTATCGCGGCGTTAGGCGGGTCGATTCACTGCACTTCGGGGACCCTGCTGTGATTGCTGAATTCACCGCAGGGTCTGTGAATTTAACTCGCTGAAGTGCGCCGAATGAGAGAGCACCAAAACATCGGTGATATTTCAGTGCTCTCTGAATAAACCCTAAAGATAACACCTCTTTATAGTTTTACCAACAATAATTGTTACACAAATGGTTTAGCTAATATTCTCTTTAAAGTAGATACTGTGATTACTATTAATTTTGAAAATACTCCACATAAATTTCACTTTGTCTGAGCCATGACCATGAGAGACAGTGGCACACTGTTTAAAGGGACACTCTACTCATCCTGATCACTTTATTGCTTTAAAGTCGCCAGGATTGGAAGTGTAGAGTCCCCCCCCCCCAGCTACAACAGTCTGGTGTTAACGCTGGATGAAGAGGAGGAGTTTCCACCACCCCCACCCAGTTTCACCAACAGCTGGCATTTTGAATTTCCCAGCTGCTGGGCATCATATCACTAGATCACTATTAATGTTGGCACACAGCGTGCTGACGTCACCCTCTCTCAGACCACACTTTATAGCGAGCTGTTCTCAGAAAGGCTCATCTTCCTGCGCAGGCGCTACGAAACTTGCGTACATAATGTGCGCAAGTCCTATAGCGTTGCACAACCTTCAAAGTGTAGAAACTCATATTGCACAGAAAAGCTTTGGGAGTCTCTGAGCTGAAGAGGAGGAGCTGTGCAGAGCGAGGAAGAAAGGTGAGTAAAATCACCCGTAAAAGAAAAAAAAGAAGAAATGATTGGGTAGAGGCTGTCAGCAGCACCTGCCTAACAATTTAAGAGCAAAAAAGGGAACTCGATTTTCAATAGAGAATCCGTATAAAAACACTGGACCCTATTCCCTAGTTAATGCTGACATGGGGACGGTTTGCATCGAGGCCTAAATGGCGTCCGTTGCCACCTGCGTGGTTTGTGCGCACTTCTGTGCGCACGTACTTCGTGTGTTGGTCTCTATTGATCGCAAATCAATGCTACGACGGACGTTAAACTGTGTGGCGACACGGACGTGATGACTGCGTTCGTCTGACGCTAGCCTTAGAAGGTGCTAAAATTTTGGCTTGCGCATCCCTGCAGTAATTAGCGCTAGGACTTTGTAATACCTTACTTATCGAAACACTTATTAATGTATGCGCTCCCCATGTTAATTATAGGATGCACAAAGTACAGTAACCTCGCAGAAGCTAGTGCACAGTCCGATGCGCTAACGGGTTTAGAGTCAGGAAGGTTATCAGTGGAGCATAATAAGCCGCCGACGATCCACCAAACACAGCGCCGACCACCTGTCGTAAAAAGCCGCCGAACGTGGTAAAAAAAAACAAATCGACTGCAACTTTTAAAATTTTAAACGCTGTTTGCAAAATAAACAACTGGACTGAAATGGATGAAATTAACATATAAGGTCCTATGAATAATAATAAAAAGGTCTGTTACAGAAAAAAAATGCTATTTTTAAAAATAAATTAATAATAAAAAATAAAAAAAAGTTTGCAGGAAAAATCCTAAAAAACAAAGTCTTTTTGCTGCAGATTAAAAGAATAAACGGTTTATTAGATATTGTTTAAAAACGGGAATATTTTTAACATTGAAACCTATGTGATTCGCCGAATTAAACCACGAACATCAGGGCATTTCACTGATATTTCACTGCTGTTCGGTGTGCTCTGAATAGATTAACCATTGCTTCTCTACGGGGAGTTCACTGCCGTTGAACAGGCACCGTATTTCATTGGCAATGTGTCAATATTTGGCAAAATGGTTTGGAATAGCTAAAGGGTCCCGAAATTGCACCGTACGGGGAAATTCACTGTTCGGTGCAATTTCGGGGCCAGATCGGCTCTCTCTGAATAACCCTATACAGTATATGTGTATATTTTACGTTTACTGTAGCCCCGAAAAGTCCTTCGTAAAGTACTTAAAAACTCGACATGAAACCTGTCCGATCTATTTTTTTGCCTCTAATTGTGTTTTGTTTCACACGGTGTAATAGGAATAAGCGCAGATAACACTTTTTTTTCTTCTTATGTTTTATACATGTTGCTGGCCTGGATACATCTGGTGGTTGCAGCCACCCCATTGGGGAATAGGCACGACCCCGCTCTTCCTGTACTATGAATATTTGATTGTACCTCCAGCCAGGTCATCCTTGCAGCATATTCCGTTCCGTGACTTTGGTTTTTTTGATCCCATGGTGGATTTGTTTCTGGGAGGGTATAAATAATAGCCCGTCAGCCTACCTCATGACTGAAAAGTAGCATGAGCTTATCTGGTTCGCTACACAGCAGCCTGTTGTTTCATTTGGTTAGGACTCACCTTCACTAGAGGTGCCTTGATGTTGGCAATTGCAGTAAACCAAAGCCTCTAATTGTGTTTTGTTTCACACGGTGTTCGAGGAATAAGCGCAGATAACACCTTTTTTTTTTTCCTGATCTATTTTTTGGCCTGTTTTGTATGAGTGATTTTAAATTTGGAGGGCAACACATCCTACAAGCTGTTGGTACCATTACAGTTTGCACTATTGTTTATTTTATGTATTTTAGATTGACATTTCAGAGGTCAGGAAAGCGTGCTAAATTCACTTAAACAAGGAATTTCACATTTTACAGAAACACCAACATGGGATTGTTATTTTACTGTGTGATTACCTGTGTACCAACATAAAGAACAAAAACACATTCATGAGGGCATCGAGACCTGGCAGCATAAGTGGCCTGCCCTGTGGTGAGTTGCTGCTCATGAGATTTTTAGCTCGATGGTGCCATTACAGAGAAGATCATACATGTGCAAATCAAACTTATATGAATAAAAATGGCGGCCAACTCCGAAATGCCAAGGAAGCTTCCTCTGCAAGAGAAAAAAAAACAACCCCGGTCCCCGACGATTGTGTCTGCCTAGTAAGGCCTCATCGGGAGGGTATAGACGCAGTGGCGTAGCGTGGGGGGGGGCAAGGGGGGCCATGGCCCCGGGCGCAATTTACTTAGGGGCGCAAAATTTCAAAAGAAATTTGCGCCCCTAATAATGTCCAGGTACCGCAGGCTTGAAGTGCAGCGTTTTTTTTCCGATTTTTTTTTTTTAGATTTCTGGGCGAGCTGCACTCAGACTCCAGCGCGGCGGCAGAGAGAGGGAGGGGGTGTGGCTTTGCTCCCTCCGTGTGCTGCTCCAGAGTTCTAAGGGATTGGAGGAGACTAAGAGGAGGAGGAGCTGCCTGCAGCCTCCTGGTCATGAGGTCACACAAGCTGAGTGCAGGCAGCTCACATGTATGGCTCCTCCCCCACTTCCATCCTCTTCCTGGTGTGACTGCACAGCCTCTGCACACAGTGTGAAGGAGGAGACTCAGAGGCTGCAGACACAGCACGAGCCCCATCATGACAGCCAAGACAGTGAGTAAAATGGAGGGGGGGGGACATGAACTGCCTCAGAGAAATCAGGCGTGCTTTTTTTGAAACATGGGATGATTGGGGGAAAGGAGACACAGGGACTGACTATTTGCTCCAGACAGTGGAGATGAAGGAGCTGGCACTGGGCTCAGGTTCTGGCAGTGGGGGTCCCAATCAAAAATTGAGGTACCAGGCATTGAACTGATCGCAGACAGCACTGCGCAGCATGAGAACAAGCTGCTCCTTTACCCAGCGCTTAGTCACACTCTCCTGTCACCCTGTCCCCACGCTGCGCTCACAGCATGCTCAGGGGCTTATTACTAGTAATAATTAGAAATATATATATTTTGTTTTGAAATTTTGTATAATTATATTAATATATTAAAATATAATAAATTTATTTTAATAATCTGTAATTTAATACATTTTAATATAATTTTTAAATTTATTTTAATATTTAAATATAATGTACTATATTTATAGACTATTAATATATAATTTTAATATATAAATATTCCCGATATCCCGCCACACGGCGACTGGTATCCTGAATGATATCAGGAATATTTCTATGTGAGCAGCCGGTTCCCAGCACCGGGGCAATAGATACAGCCGAGACGGAGTGTGGAGATCTGGATTCTATAATTTTAATATATATAATTTATTATAATAAATAATTTAAATCAATTTCAATTTGTTGTGTAATTACTTGAATATTTTAATTTTATATATATTTTATATTAATTTATTATTATTTTATTAGTTTTATTCCCAACCAGCTCTGTGATACGCTCATACACACAGCATATTGCTGAGTTTTATTTCTACGCAGCTCTGTGATACGCTCATACACACAGCATATTGCTGAGTTTTATTTCTACGCAGCTTTGCGATACGCTCATATACACTGCATATTACCGTGCATCTTATTGCTGTGTAGCTCTGTGATGTGCTCATATGCACCGCACATTACTGTGAGTTTTATTGCTGTGATGTTTAAGCAGACTGCCCAGGGCAAAGCCTGGGGGCATGCACAAATACATAGAAATATGAGAATAACCCTGCAGTCAGTGCACACCACCTCACATACATACACTTTACTGGTGGGTGGAAGGGAATCAGGGCGTGCCAACGTGTCCACAGGTTTGGGGGGGGGGCGCGCAAATCTTGCCTTGCCCCGGGTGCTGACAACCCACGCTACGCCACTGTATAGACGACACATATGAATCAGGGCTAGGCTCTCCAATGAAACATAGAAAAACATGTCGGCAGATAAGAACCTTTCGGCCCATCTAGTCTGCCCAATTACATGGATAATTTACCTGGATTTAACTTTTGTTTAGGATAGCCTTATGCCTATCCCATGCTTGCTTAAATTCAATTACTGTTTTGGCCTTTACCACTTCTACTGGAAGACTGTTCCATGTATCCACCACCCTCTCAGTAAAATAATGCTTCCTGATGTTACTTTTAAACCTTTGCCCCTCTAATCTAAGACTATGTCCTCTTGTTTTGCTATTTTGTTTCCTTTTAAATATACTCCCTTCCTCTACCTTGTGGATTCCCTTTACGTATTTAAATGTTTCTATCAGATCTCCTCTGTCTCGTCTTTTTTCCAAGCTATACATGTGTAGCGCTCACTCCCGGAGGAGCCGCTGAAAATGAACCACGGGTCAGTCTCCCCGCACTAGGGAATAAATATACTCCAACACCGCTGTGGGTTTTTATAATTTAAATAGTTTACTAAAATATTAAGCAGACGTTGAGACACGGTATTCACAGGTATTATTACAGTACTTTCGTATCGCGGTAAAAACGCGTAGCGGGAAAGAAACGAAACACGAGGCTTCGTATTTCGGAAAAAACAATATATTCGCAACCGAACAGAAAAGAATGCAATTGCACGAAATTTCGGAAAAAACACATAGCGGAACCAAAAATACAATCTCTTCGTATTACGATAAACGCGCAGCGGAAAAGAGAAAATATATTCGGAACGTATCTTCAACCCCTGTTCCGATTCGTAACAGAATGAGTCCTGCACCGGTTAAGTCCTGGAATGTAAAGGGTGTGTATATGGTACCCGGGTACTGTTCAACTGGCCAGTGAATTTACTTAAGGAATGTCTTCAACTAGTCAAGTTGGGGCCCTGTGGACTTTAGAGAGAAAACAGCAGCGTGTTCCTTATTTACAAACGGCCTTGGAGGCCTCTCACCCATCCGCCGATTGCTTTAGGCTCCGCTGACCCAGGACGTCTCTCCGCTCGATATTGACTGGGGATACTTGCGGCCGGATCCGTTGTCTGACTCTCTGTAGCTTGTCCACGACTTGTCCCGCTCACCGCCTGCTTTCTGTATCCGATACTCGCGGCAACTCCTCACTCCAGGTCTTCGGTTCCTTAAACTGCAGCAACTCTCGGGAACTTGGAGGTCTCCTTCTCCTAAGGCTGGATGACCCGGTGTAAGGAACTGACAGGTCTCACTCGCGCTCTGGCCTAGGCCCTCTAGCGATCTCTTGCACTGCGTCTGCTCTCTCTCTCTCCCTGGCGCGCTCTGGCGCGTTCTCCACGAGGCTCAGGATGTCAAGCGTCTGTGTCCCACCCACTTCCTGTCTGTTTGCAAAGCACGCCGGGAAATGTAGTCCCAATGTCCAGTGTCTCTGATCTCGATTGTCTCCATCTTGTGGCCAAAAATAGGTACTGCCACAGCAAGATTTTAACACAGCGCTACACATGTTAAGATCATTAAGCCTTTCCTGGTAACTTTTCTCCTTCAAGCCGTACACCATTTTAGTAGCCCTTCTCTGAACTCTCTCTAAGGTGTCTATATCCTTCTGGAGATACGGTCTCCAGTACTGCACACAGTACTCCAAGTGAGGTCTCACCAGTGCTCTGTACAGTGGCATGAGCACTTCCCTTTTCCTACTGCTAATACCTCTCCCTACACAACCAAGCATTCTGCTAGCATTTCCTGCTGCTCTATTACATTGACTACTTACCCTTAGATCCTCTGAAATAATAACCCCTAAATCCCAACCCTCAGATGTTGAGGTTAGGACTGTATCAAATATTCTATATTCAATGGCTTTCAATACAAGAAGGCTTTGATACCATAGGATAAGGCTAGGTCCCAAAGGTCTCCAAACCCTGGAAACATGAGCTGAGTTTCTGGGCAGGACTAAATCCCTGCATTTGGATGGCTGAATTAGATCTCAGAGCCCCCATCAGAGGGGGGAGAGGGGGCTCCCAGCAGTATGACCACTCAGATAAGACTGAGTGCTCACCCTGTGTAGAGTGTCCCTTTAATTTCTTTTAAAATATCATTGGCACATCCTTAATTTCTTGTGAAATCCTTGACATTTACTCAAAAGCCAACAGTTAATGTTAGAATGTTCATTTAAAGACATTGATTCCATCTGCAACAACAAATGAAAAGTATAAATTCTAAATGTAAATTGTACTGATGACTAGAATGTGATCCTAAGATACATCAATGTACACGTTAATAGAGTTTTAATGTATATTAGCTGTCCTGCTGCTATAGTCGAATAATAATTTTATATGACAATATAATTACATTGAAAAACAATTGCGATTTCCTCTGCGCTTTGTGTATTTATCATCATTTATATCTTTACTTTCATTTTCTGGTATAAATGATATTGTAAAGAGAGTTAAATAAGTTAAACCAATGCAATTACTTCCACAGATTTAAATTAACTCAGGTATTCATTTATAAGACTTTGCATCGGGCACCTAACATTTACTCTGTTCAAATAAATGCATTTGTAGCAGTATATTTATGATGTCAGCGCTGTTTCTGTGTTTGCATTCCCTTTTTGAGTAATGGTTCACATGTAAGAACTTGACATTTTAACGGTATTTTCAAACAATTTCATTCATTATCAAATAACCATTTAGTGCAGTTCTGCAATTTCAAACCATTTACTGGACCTTTTAGACACAGCTAAACAATGATTTATCAGGGAAAGTGCACATTTTAATGCTTATCACAGCACATGCAGTAAGTAGGATTACTACCCGTACATGAAAACTGTCAAGTCTCAGTTGTAAAAGGCCACAGTAAGTTACATTTGTTTTGCCACTGAAACCTGGATGTTGATAATGCTGTGTTTACTGTATGTAGATTTAGTTAGTTCACATTATTTTGTACTACACAAAAAGCAGAAATTATATATATACATACATACACTGTATTGTACTGGTCAAAATAAAGTATTTTGCTTTATTTAAAGCACGCATTCACCATAGCATTGCTTCGATAAGCTCATGCAATGTCACATCATTTATTACCATCCAGAGTTGCATTAATTTGTATCCAAGATCTTGTATTGATGATGGGAGAGTCGGACGCTGCGTAAAAATGGTGATAATCTGTACCACTGGCGCCACCCGGTGGTGATGGCAAATAACCACAATACAATCAAATAAAATACAATGCAAGTAAAATGGTGCAAATAGGATAAAACAAAGTAATGTGACATTTACAGTCTTATCCTGTATACTCCAGGTTGTAAAAGTCTTAATAATCAGTGCAGGGAAGAATAAAAATAAAAGTCATACAGTATCTCGTATTTGTGGAGTCAGCTGGCTCTCCAGATCACTTGGTGGTATATAGGGATGAGCTGTTCGGTTCGGAGTTCGATTTGAACATCGCCTGTTCGCTTGTTTGCGAACTACGAACATTTCCGCGTGTTCGCCCACAATGCACCACAAGGACCACAGTGCACGTTTCCACTGGCCTGTGTGACGTTCTGGGTCTCTGCTGCTTTTGGATTATTTTTATTTCGTTCATTTCTTGGATTCCAAGCCTGATTAGTACCTGGACTCCATTGGTTCACCCTGGACCATTTTGTATAAAATGAGACCGCACCCTACTAAGGGAGTGGTCTCCATTTATACAAAATGGTCCAGGGTGAACCAATGGAGTCCAGGTACTAATCAGGCTTGGAATCCAAAAATGAACGAAATAAAAATAATCCAAAAGCAGCATGTCCACTACTGCCAGAGGGGGCGCCAGAGACCCAGAACGTCACTATCCCCCCCCCCCCTCCACGAGCAGACCCGGATGCTCAAAAGAAGACAATAAGAATGAAAGTAAAAAGTCAATGGGTCCTGTAGGCACGTAGAGCGCGCTCATACACCTCTCGGTCCTCAAGGCATATTATAGCACCGTTAGAAGCTCGGAAACATCCAGCAGGGACAGGACTCGACTCACGGGCTGGAGGACCTGAGGTATAGACCCCTTGGGAGCCAAAACTGGGTCCAGGTTTGAAGGCACTGGCACCAGTCCTTTTGTGTCTCCTCCCCCTGGTACGGGATGTGGAATGGACAGCAACAGTGTCCTCCCGGCTCTGCGGCAACAGGAACATGATGGTACCAGTGGCGATCCGGTTCTGTGGCAATGTGACTGGGACAGCAGCAGCACGGCTCCGTAGGTTGGTGACCTTGGCACGGCTCTGCGGCGACTGGACTGGAACCACTGGGCTAGAAGACACTGAGCTCGAAGACACCGGGACAGCGGGGCTCGAAGACACCGGGACAGCTGGGCTCGAAGACACCGGGACAGCTGGGCTCGAAGACGCCGGGACAACTGGGCTCGAAGACGCCGGGACAACTGGGGTCGGTGGGGCAGCGCCCTTGGTGTGGAGTGGTTGGGTAGCACCCTTGGCAAGGACAGGAGGGGCAGCGCCTTTAGCACGACTCTGTGGTGACCTGGACACGGCAGCAACAGCACGGCTCTGCGGCGACTCGGTCCTGGCGGCGGCAGCACGGGTCTGTGGGTCAGCGACCTCGGCACGGCTCTGCGGCGACTCGGTCATGGCGGCAGCAGCACGGGTCTGTGGGTCAGCGACCTCGGCACGGCTCTGCGGCGACTCGGTCATGGCGGCGGCAGCACGGGTCTGTGGGTCAGCAACCTCGGCACGGCTCTGCGGCAACTCAGTCATGGCGGCGGCAGCACGGGTCTGTGGGTCAGCGACCTCGGCACGGCTCTGCGGCGACTCGGTCATGGCGGCGGCAGCACGGGTCTGTGGGTCAGCAAACCTCGGCACGGCTCTGCGGCGACTCGGTCATGGCGGCGGCAGCACGGGTCTGTGGGTCAGCGACCTCGGCACGGCTCTGCAGCAACTCGGTCATGGCGGCAGCAGCATGGCTCTGCGGCGAATTGGTCATTACCGGCTCGGGTGAGCGTGGCTTGGAAACTACCAGCTCGGGTGAGCGTGGCTTGGAAACTACCAGCTCGGGTGAGCGTGGCTTGGAAACTACCAGCTCGGGTGAGCGTGGCTTGGAAACTACCAGCTCGGGTGAGCGTGGCTTGGAAACTACCAGCTCGGGTGAGCGTGGCTTGGAAACTACCAGCTTGGGTGAGCGTGGCTTGGAAACTACCAGCTCGGGTGAGCGTGGCTTGGAAACTATGTTGGTCTCACAGTGCTTGGGAACCACCTTGGCTTGGCACTGTGGAGCGGTGACCCCGGCTTGGCACTGTGGAGCGGTGACCCCGGCTTGGCACTGTGGAGCGGTGACTCCGGCTTGGCACTGTGGAGCGGTGACCCCGGCTTGGCACTGTGGAGCAGTGACCCCGGCTTGGCACTGTGGAGCAGTGACCCCGGCTTGGCACTGTGGAGCAGTGACCTCGATTTGTTCGCGCTGCAGGGCAGCACTCTTGACTGGAACTGCTGGCTTACACCTGGTCTCTCCCTGTTGGGCAGCAGACTCTGGAGATCCTGCGGGTTGCAGGGCAGCGGACTCTGGAGATCCTGCGGGTTGCAGGGCAGCGGACATGGATACTGCGGCCTGGCATGGCTTGGTCAAGGAGGTTTGGTAAGGCTGGACCGTGAGGGCATTCTGTGGGCGCACCTGGCAGGTTGCCACTCTGTGCAGGCAGGAACCACAGTAGAAACATAAGCCATGGGTTTTCCTCCATACCCTTTCCTCCAGGGTCAGGGGTCCTCTGGAATCTTTCACTGGAACAGGTTCCTTTGGGAAGGCGTCCCTGGGAGTTTTCCGCAGTATAGCACTCAGCCGCTCCAGGTGCTGTTCTGCAGCTTTATTAACATTTTGCAGGTTCTCCAACAGACCAAGAATCACTGCTAGCTCACTTGTTACTGGCGGTCTCATTATGTCATGATGGGGGTCGGGGACCTGACCTGACAGAGAGGGGTGTGAGCCTAATGAGCAGTGAAAATAGACCATGAGCCTGAACTAGAAAAATAAATATATATAATTTATTCTAGGAACCAAGAACTAAAACCAAGAGCAGGGAATACAGAACATAAATACAACAGAGCCTTTAACCTCACGGCAAGAAATATAAAGAAAACCAGATATAAACAAAATAGGCAACTAAACATGGGAGGCAGAATTAAACATGGGAGGCAGAACTAAACATGATACTACAAGAAGGCAAGGAAAACAGGGCAAATCAGACATGAGCCTGTAAACAGAATGACCAGGTAGACAGGTTAAACAGGATAAATCTAGACCAGGGAAAGACCAGACATGAGCTGGAAGAAAGACAGACTGAACTGAACTGAATAGATGATTCAGGATGAATCTAGAGCAAGGCAAACCAGACATGAGCTGAATGACTGATCCAGGATGAATGAGACCGCACCCTACTAAGGGAGTGGTCTCCATTTATACAAAATGGTCCAGGGTGAACCAATGGAGTCCAGGTACTAATCAGGCTTGGAATCCAAGAAATGAACGAAATAAAAATAATCCAAAAGCAGCAATGTCCACTACTGCCAGAGGGGGCGCCAGAGACCCAGAACGTCACAGCCTGAAGCTTGTAATTGGCTACAGCCTGCACCTGACCACAGTTTAGGTGCAAGACAGGTGCAAGACTATGCCAATCACTGCTCAGAGTCCTGATTGGGCAAATTTTGCCCAATCGTGGGCTCACAGAGCTAAGTCCCGCAGCACACTATATAAGGCTTGAACCCAGCCCAGCCAGCACGTGTTTTCTGCAGGAGTGAGAGGAGATTGTTCTGTTTGTGTGTCTTCTCACTGCCAGTGACAGCTATTTGGGGGGTCTCACTTGTTGCAGATATCTGGGAATTGGTGGAAAGTGTGTCTTCACAGTCAGTGACAGAAGCAATTTCATGCAGTCAGTGACAGCTATTGGGGGGTCTCACTTGTTAGTCTTCTCAGTCAGTGACAGCAGCAATTTTGGGGGTCACTTGTTGCAGATATCTGGGAATAGGCATAAGGCTATCCTAAACAAAAGATAAATCCAGGTAAAGTATCCATGTAATTGGGCAGACTAGATGGGCCGAAAGGTTCTTATCTGCCGACATTTTTCTATGTTTCTATCTTTCTAATTTGGGGGTTCACTTGTTGCAGATATCTGGGAATTGGTGGAAAGTGTGTCTTCTCATTCAGTGACAGCTATTGGGGGGTCTCACTTGTTGCAGATATCTGGGAATTGGTGGAAAGTGTGTCTTCTCACTGCCAGTGACCACTATTGGGGGGTCTCACTTGTTGCAGATATCTGGGAATTGGTGGAAAGTGTGTCTTCACAGTCAGTGACAGAAGCAATTTCATGCAGTCAGTGACAGCAGCAATTTTGGGGCTCACTTGTTGCAGATATCTGGGAATTGGTGGAAAGTGTGTCTTCTCAGTCAGTGACAGCTATTTGGGGGGTCTCACTTGTTGCAGACATCTGGGAATTGGTGGTGGAAAGTGTGTCTTCTCAGTCACTGACAGTCAGCTATCAGGGGGTGTCACATACCTCCATAAAATTTCTGTGAATTGTAATCCGTGTCTTCTCAGTCACTGACAGTCAGATATCAGGAGGTGTCACATACTTCCATAAAGCACGTGTTTTCTGCAGGAGTGATAGGAGATTGTTCTGTTAGTGTGTCTTCTCACTGCCAGTGACAGCTATTGGGGGGTCTCACTTGTTGCAGATATCTGGGAATTGGTGGAAAGTGTGTCTTCTCAGTCAGTGACAGCTATTTGGGGGTCTCACTTGTTGCAGATATCTGGGAATTGGTGGAAAGTGTGTCTTCACAGTCAGTGACAGAAGCAATTTCATGCAGTCAGTGACAGCTATTGGGGGGTCTCACTTGTTAGTCTTCTCAGTCAGTGACAGCAGCAATTTTGGGGCTCACTTGTTGCAGATATCTGGGAATTGGTGGAAAGTGTGTCTTCACAGTCAGTGACAGCTATCTGGGGGGTCTCACTTGTTGCAGATATCTGGAAATTGGTGGAAAGTGTGTCTTCTCAGTCAGTGACAGCTATCTGGGGGGTCTCACTTGTTGCAGATATCTGGGAATTGGTGGAAAGTGTGTCTTCTCAGTCAGTGACAGCTATTTGGGGGGTCTCACTTGTTGCAGATATCTGGGAATTGGTGGAAAGTGTGTCTTCACAGTCAGTGACAGAAGCAATTTCATGCAGTCAGTGACAGCTATTGGGGGGTCTCACTTGTTAGTCTTCTCAGTCAGTGACAGCAGCAATTTTGGGGCTCACTTGTTGCAGATATCTGGGAATTGGTGGAAAGTGTGTCTTCTCAGTCAGTGACAGCAGCAATTTTGGGGCTCACTTGTTGCAGATATCTGGGAATTGGTGGAAAGTGTGTCTTCTCATTGCCAGTGACAGCTATTTGGTGGTCTCACTTGTTGCAGATATCTGGGAATTGGTGGAAAGTGTGTCTTCTCAGTCAGTGACAGCTATTTGGGGGGTCTCACTTGTTGCAGATATCTGGGAATTGGTGGAAAGTGTGTCTTCTCATTGCCAGTGACAGCTATTGGGGGGTCTCACTTGCTGCAGATATCTGGAAATTGGTGGAGAGTGTGTCTTCTCAGTCAGTGACAGCAGCAATTTGGGGGGCTCACTTGTTGCAGATATCTGGGAATTGGTGGAAAGTGTGGCTTCTCATTCAGTGACAGCAGCAATTTGAGGGGCTCACTTGTTGCAAATATCTGGGAATTGGTGGAAAGTGTGTCTTCTCAGTCAGTGACAGCGATTTGGGGGGTCTCACTTGTTGCAGACATCTGGGAATTGGTGGTGGAAAGTGTGTCTTCCTAGTCACTGACAGTAAGCTATCAGGGGGTGTCACATACTTCCATAAAATTTCTGTGAATTGTAATCCGTGTCTTCTCAGTCATTGACAGTCAGATATCAGGAGGTGTCACATACTTCCATAAAGCACGTGTTTTCTGCAGGAGTGAGAGGAGATTGTTCTGTTAGTGTGTCTTCTCACTGCCAGTGACAGCTATTGGGGGTCTCACTTGTTGCAGATATCTGGGAATTGGTGGAAAGTGTGTCTTCACAGTCAGTGACAGCAGCAATTTGGGGGACTCACTTGTTGCAGATATCTGAGAATTGGTGGAAAGTGTGTCTTCTCATTCAGTGACCGCGGCAATTTGGGGGGCTCACTTGTTGCAGATATCTGGATATTGGTGGAAAGTGTGTCTTCTCAGTCAGTGACAGCAGCAATTTGGGGGGCTCACTTGTTGCAGATATCTGGGAATTGGTGGAAAGTGTGTCTTCTCATTCAGTGACAGCAGCAATTTGGGGGTTCACTTGTTGCAGATATCTGGGAATTGGGGGAAAGTGTGTCTTCTCGTTGCCAGTGACAGCTATTGGGGGGTCTCACTTGTTGCAGATATCTGGGAATTGGTGGAAAGTGTGTCTTCGCAGTCAGTGACAGCTATCTGGGGGGGTCTCACTTGTTGCAGATATCTGGGAATTGGTGGAAAGTGTGTCTTCTCAGTCAGTGACAGCAGCAATTTGGGGGGCTCACTTGTTGCAGATATCTGGGAATTGGTGGAAAGTGTGTCTTCTCATTCAGTGACAGCAGCAATTTGGGGGTTCACTTGTTGCAGATATCTGGGAATTGGGGGAAAGTGTGTCTTCTCGTTGCCAGTGACAGCTATTTGGGGGTCTCACTTGTTGCAGATATCTGGGAATTGGTGGAAAGTGTGTCTTCTCATTGCCAGTGACAGCTATTGGGGGGGGGGTCTCACTTGTTGCAGATATCTGGGAATTGGTGGAAAGTGTGTCTTCTCAGTCAGTGACAGCAGCAATTTTGGGGCTCACTTGTTGCAGATATCTGGGAATTGGTGGAAAGTGTGTCTTCTCATTGCCAGTGACAGCTATTTGGGGGTCTCACTTGTTGCAGATATCTGGAAAGTGTGTCTTCTCATTGCCAGTGACAGCTATTGGGGGGGGGGGTCTTACTTGTTGCAGATATCTGGGAATTGGTGGAGAGTGTGTCTTCTCAGTCAGTGACAGCAGCAATTTGGGGGGCTCACTTGTTGCAGATATCTGGGAATTGGTGGAAAGTGTGTCTTCTCATTCAGTGACAGCAGCAATTTGAGTGGCTCACTTGTTGCCAATATCTGGGAATTGGTGGAAAGTGTGTCTTCTCAGTCAGTGACAGCTATTTGGGGGGTTTCACTTGTTGCAGATATCTGGGAATTGGTGGTGGAAAGTGTGTCTTCTCAGTCATTGACAGTCAGATATCAGGGGTTGTCACATACTTCCATCAAATTTCTTTGAATTGTAATCCGTGTCTTCTCAGTCACTGACAGTCAGATATCAGGGGGTGCACCTACTTCCATAAAATTTATGTGAATTGTAATCCGTGTCTTCTCAGTCACTGACAATCAGCTATCAGGGGGTGTCACGTACTTCTAGCAGATTTCTGCGAATTGTAATCTGTGTCTTGTCACACTGCCACCCATCAGGGGGTCTCACAGATTTATAGGAGGTTTCGGGAAATTTTAATCTGTGTCTTGTCACTGGCTGCCAGCTATCAGGGTGTCACACTGAGTTATACCAGAGTTCTGGAAATCTTTAATCTTTATACCAGAGTTTAATCAGAGTTCTGCAGCATATCTCCAATTTTTATAACAGAGTTGAATCAGAGTTCTGTATATCTTTAATCTATCTATCACTCACCAAGTCAGAAAGACCAAAAAGGACAGGCAGACGCTCCCAGGCACAGATAAGAGGGCAAGCAGCCTCTGTGTCGGGAGGCTGTGCTTCTGGGCGTCGTGGACGCGGTGCATCCTCTGCAGGGGCACACTTGTCCTTTCTAACTGGTGCTGGCCGTCTTAAGCAGCAGCAACATACAGAGGATTTGGTGGATTGGCTAACCAGACCATCCTCATCCTCCCAGTCCTCTGCCAGTCAGGCTTGTAGTGCTTTACAGTCCACCTCAGCTGCCAAAGCATCTATTGCAGCCTCCATGTCCACAGCTACTCCTGCTGTAGCCTCACTATCACACACGAGGAGTCAGCTGAATTGTTTGACTACAATGACAGTGACATGCTGCTTGAGGATGCGCAGCAACTACAGTGCTCTGATTCAATCTCTGAGGTTGAGGAAGGGAGTATAATCAAACTAGAGGAAGGGGGTGCCAGTGATGACACACAAATAACTGGCACTCATGTTGCCCCAGCAGCTGCAGCATACTGCCAAGTTGGCTCCAGTGACGAGGAGATAGGGGGTGATGACAATGATGAGGTCACTGACTCCACCTGGGTGCCTGATCGAATAGAGGAGTCAAGTGAGGAGGAAGAGAAGGCACAACAAACACGAGGCACAACATCCTCTATGACCAACCGTAGCACTAGCCAGTCCAAGGCATCAGATGTCAGAGCTGCTCAGGTGCAGAGCGCTGTTGTCTCAAAGCACACATCCAGGAGCTCTGCTGTCTGGGAGTTCTTTAAGAAATGTGCAGCAGACCGCACCGTTGGTATTTGTAATCTATGACAGATGAGGCTCAAGCATGGGAAAGACACCGGACGCTTGGGTACCACGTGCTTGAGGCGACATATGACCACCTGCCACGCATCCCATTGGCGCAAAACTTTGCGTAGGTCCTCCTCACCTGTCTCTACCCCCACTATATGTCCTGCCATGTCATTGACTCCAACCTCCACTGACAGGGATGATGCTACAGTAATGGATGTACCAGGTCCTTCCTCACAATGTGACAGCATCCCATCAGCTGAAGATTTACGCAGTCAGATTACGTTGCTCTAGCTGCTGCAGCATAAGAAAAAATATAGTCCCAACTATCCCCAAGCACAGCGTCTAAATGCCAGTTTAGCAAATTACTCGCATTACAGCAGCTGCCTTTCCAGCTGGTGGACTCTGCTTCCTTCCGTGAATTTGCTGAATGTGCTGTATCACAGTGGCAGGTTCCAAAATGCCATTACTTTTCACGGAAGGCCATTCCAGCACTATAACAGCATGTGGAAGACAATGTTATGGAGTCATTGGGAAAGGCAGTCAGCAGCAAGGTGCATGTCACTTTAGACACGTGGTCCAGCAAGCATGGACAGGGCCGTTACATTTCCTTCACGGCACACTGGGTAACTCTGATTGCAGCTGGGAGGGATCCAAGACAGGGCTCTGTGCTGGAGCTTGTTCATCCACCACGCCTCCAGAAAGCTGCTTGTTTGAGGTCTGTCTGCTCCACCACCACATCTCCCTCCTCCTCCTCCTTCTGTGTCTCTGGTGAAGTGGCAGTTAAACCGACGCGTGATAGGGGCTATGCAATGGCTCAAGCAAAAAGATGCCACACTGTGCTTGAGCTGGTTTGTTTAGGGGACAGGAGCCACACCGGGCCAGAAATTCTGTCAGCTCTGCAGGGGCAGGTGCAGAGCTGGTTAACACCACGCCAGCTTCAGCTGGGAATGATCGTCTGTGATAAGCAGATGGCAGCAACCTTCTCTCCACCCTACACAATTCCTTTAGTGCTCCTGCTGGAGCACACTCTGCGGGGAATTATAGATGTGGCTCTAGAGGCAGAGCAGCGGGAGGAAGAGGAGGCCTTCCCTAGCTCTCAAGGCCCCAGTCTTTCCGCAGACAGCATTCCAGCGGGTCCTCCTCAGATCAGACAGGAGGAGGCTGAAGAGGAGGAGGAATATTTAAGTAGTGGGGGCATTGAAGGTGGAGATTCCTCAAGGGAGGGTTTTGTGTGCCCAGAAACCCAAGGACTAGTACGTGGCTGGGAGGAGGAAGTGCACGATGGGGTCATCCTCATTGACCAGGAAGACTTGGAAGCTAATGCCACCTCTAACCTACACTGCATGGGCTCCCTTATCCTGAAAAGCATGGTAAAGGACCCCAGGATTCGTGCTATCAAGGAGAGGGATCATTACTGGTTGGCAAGCCTTCTTGATCCACGATACAAGGGTAAAGTTGCAGAGCTCATCCTGCCCGCACAGAGGGAGCACAGGATGAAAAAACTTGGACGCTCTAAAGCGACACTTGTGTAACACCTTTCCAGGCATTGGTAGGTTACCAAGTGATGACACAGGTGCTTCTGAGGCTGCGGATGATCAGAGGAATAGTGGCGAGGCCGGGCCGCTTGACTGATGCCTTTTATCAATTTTTTTAGTCCATGACGCCCAGGGACGTCAAATGTAGGCACCGATTGCCAGCGTCTTCACCGTATGGTGCAGGACTACCTAGGGGCAAGGGCAGATCTGGATACCTTTCCAGCAGATGATCCACTGGCTTACTGGGTGTTGAGATTTGATTACTGGCCAGAATTTAGCCAATATGCTATGCAGCTACTAGGTTGCCCTTCATCCAGCGAGCTTTCTGAAAGGACGTTCAGTGCCGCTGAAGGTTTTGTCACAGACAAAAGAGTGCGTCTGTCCACCGACTCTGTAGATGTAATGCCCCATGCCGCGGTTGGACCGCGGCCGCCATGTTGGGACGCCTTGCAGACTCACCTGAGGTCCCTCGTGGCGCGTCGCTCCCTGGTTCCGGTCTTCAGCTCGGGGGAGCAGAGCCAGGATGTGTCCCACGCCACCTCCGGGATCCAACTGAACAGAAGCCAAGCGCGCATGCGCGATCGTCCATCCTAGAGCATGAAGACCTAGGTACTCTGGCGCCCTTTGCTGGTCAAGTAAAGGTACTGCATTCCACCTGCACTGGAGATCCTCGTATACCAACAATTAATCTATCAAGCACTCAGGTATCCCAATTCCACCTGCGAGCTCCAGGTGAACGGTGTTCTTATGATTCTCTGAACCCTATTTAAACCTGCCGCCTTCTCCAGTTCATTAACCAGGTTATACTGTGGTTCACCACCATGTTCTCCAGTGGTTCCCCTTCGTATTGCTCCAAGAGTATCCTGACTTCCAGTCCTGCTTCCACGGTACCAGCTCCGCTTCCAGTCCTGCTTCCACGGTACCAGCTCCACTTCCAGTCCTGCCTCTACGGTACCAGCTCCGCTTCCAGTCCTGCTTCCACGGTACCAGCTCCGCTTCCAGTCCTGCTTCCACGGTACCAGCTCCGCTTCCAGTCCTGCCTCTACGGTACCAGCTCCACTTCCAGTCCTGCTTCCATGGTACCAGCTCCGCTTCCAGTCCTGCTTCCACGTTACCAGCTCCGCTTCCAGTCCTGCCTCCACAGTACCAGCTTCACTTCCAGTTCTGCTTCCACGGTACCAGTTCCATCTCCAGGCCTGCTACCACAGTGCAGCTCCATCTGCAAGTCTGCTTCCACGGCACCAGTTCCATCTCCAGGCTTGCTTCCACGGCACCAGTTCCATCTCCAGGCTTGCTTCCACGGCACCAGTTCC
The DNA here is from genome assembly GCA_009667805.1 of Leptobrachium leishanense. NCBI lineage: Eukaryota > Metazoa > Chordata > Amphibia > Anura > Megophryidae > Leptobrachium > Leptobrachium leishanense. The sequence goes on from RXON01000241.1 coordinate 37,860, forward strand.
ATCTCCAGGCTTGCTTCCACGGCACCAGTTCCATCTCCAGGCTTGCTTCCACGGCACCAGTTCCATCTCCAGGCTTACTTCCACGGCACCAGTTCCATCTTCAGGCTTGCCTCTATATCTCTGGTACCGGTTCCAGATCCTGTCTTCAGTCTAATTCCTCTACCCCAGGACTATTTCCAAAGATTACAACTTGTGTCATTTATCCATACAACCCTTCGTTCTGGACTTTACTTTTGTCAAAGACATCTTGCATTACTTTTGTTCTGGACTTATATTTTGTTCCACCCAGTAAAAGTTCAACTGATTATATCCCTCCTGGTCTCCTCCTTCGGCTTGCCACCGGGTTCCATACACACAACACTACACAGGGGTCATAGCCCCTGCCCTTACAGTAGACCAGCTGACATTTATAAAAATGAATCAGTCCTGGATCAGCAGCTATCAATCCCCTGATGCTGATGTAATGGAATAGATCAGGGAAATCTTCTGCATTCACAAAACCTCCACCACTGAACTCTTCCACAATACCACAAAAGGGTTACGGTGTGAAGGCACTTGCTGCCATCAAAGGCACAATATTTGGGTGCACTGACGCCTGTACCAGATTTATATCATTTTAATTTTTTAGAACGCAGGGTCCAACCCTGCACTCTTCCACAATACCACAGAGGGGTTACGGTGTGACGGCACGGTTGCTGACACTAAAGGCCCAATTTGAAAGCACCTATTGTTACTTTCATCCAAAGCCTGCATAAGTTTCACCATAATTTAGCCAAAAAATCACTAAACTTGTTCTGTGTGTCCAAAAAGGTCTCCTCTTTTAATACAGACTGCCGCCCAAAACAGTTGTTTATGAATAGATTAAAGGAAAACCGTTTACCGTCATTTGAAACGTATTTTTTTTGTTTTTAAATGTCTCTATACATCCTACAAATCTGCCACTTCACGGGCAGGTTATGGGGACCTCCTAGGCATGATATTTGAAGGAATTTTTCGTTTTTATTTTTAACCCTTATTTCATGAAAAACTCACTGTCCCTTTAAAAACGTTTTTTTATAAACTTTTTGTCCTTGTTTCCTGTCCCCCAGGGCACTACCCGGACCCCCATACACCTTTTATGGCAAATATCTTGCATATATGCCCTCTTGCAGGGCACTCTAAAAACCGAACTTTTGAGTCCCATTGACTTGCATTGACTTCGGTTCGTGTTCGCGTTCGAACTCGAACTTTTGAAATTGTTCGAATGCGAACCGAACACGGGGTTGTTCGGCTCATCCCTAGTGGTATATGCCTTTTCCACCTTGTAAGACAGTATAAAAGAAAGATGTGCTGGAGTTACATAGTTACATAGTTATATAGGCTGAAAAAAGACATGCGTCCATCGGGTTCAGCCTCTCCCACATAACCTACTGCTGTTGATCCAAAAGAAGGCAAAAAACCCAGTCTGAAGCGCTCGCCAATATGCAACATACTGGGAAAAAATTCCTTCTTGACCCCAGAATGGCAGTCAGATTTCTCCTTGGATCAAGAAGCTTTTACCCACATATTAAATATTATAACCCTTAATATTCTGTGTCTGCAGGAAGTCATCCAGTCGTTTTTTAAAAGTCTGTACAGACTCTGACCCAACCACCTCAACAGGCAGAGAATTCCACAGCTTTATTGTTCTCACCGTAAAATAACCCTTCCTATGCTTTAAGCTAAATTTTCTTTCTTCCAGTCTAAATGGATGACCCCTTGTCCTATGTATAGTCCTGTTAATGAATAGGTTATCAGACAATGGTTGATAATGGCCCCGTATATATTTATATAAGGTTATCAGATCCCCTCTAAGGCGCCTTTTCTCTAAACTAAACAGGTTTAAGCTTGTTAGTCTTTCCTCATAACTTAACCCTTCCATCCCCCTTATTAATTTAGTTGCCCGTCTCTGCACTTTTTCTAACGCTATAATATCTTTTTTTAAGACAGGTGCCCAAAATTGCACGGCATATTCAAGGTGCGGCCTGACCATTGATTTATACAGAGGCAAAATTATGTTTTCATCCCGTGAGTGAACTCCCCTTTTAATGCATGCCAGTACTTTGCTGGCCTTGGCGGCTGCTGTTTGACATTGCACATTGTTACTTAGTTTGAAGTCTATGATTATTCCCAAATCCTTCTCCTGCTTGGATTTCCCTAACTCCGTACCATTTAGGGTATAAATTGCTTGTGTGTTCTTCACTCCAAAGTGCATAACTTTACATTTATCTAGATTAAATTTCATCTGCCATCTAAGTGCCCAGTCCCCCCAATTTATCTAAATCCCTCTGCAGCGAAGTAACATCCTGCTCACATTGTATTACTTTTCCTAGCTTTGTGTCATCTGCAAATACTGATACATGACTTTCAATGCCTATCTCAAGGTCATTTATAAATAAATTGAATAGTATTGGTCCTATAACAGACCCCTGAGGGACACCACTTACCACTGGTGTCCATCTTGAAAATGTACCATTTATGACCACTCTCTGTACCCTATCTTTTAGCCAGTTTTCTATCCAAGAACAAGTATTTTCATCTAGACCATTTTTTCTTAATTTAAGTAGTAACCTTTTGTGTGGAACTGTGTCGAAAGCTTTGGCAAAATCTAAGTAAATCACATCCACTGCGACCCCTGATCTATACTTCTACTTACTTCCTCATAGAACGTAATTAGGTTAGTCTGACATGATCTGTGTTTCATGAAACCATGCTGATTTTTGCCAATTACATTATACCTCCCAATAAATTCCTGAATATTATCCCTTAGTAATCCCTCAAATACTTTCCCAGCCACAGATGTTAAGCTCACAGGTCTATAATTCCCAGGCACAAATTTTAAACCTTTCTTAAATATAGGGACCACGTCAGCTTTTCTCCAATCCTCTGGTACTATTCCTGAAAGAAAAGAATCTTGAAAGATTAAGAACCTTGTCTTGTCCTGTTAGTGGTCCTTCTGCTGCACCCCGTCGCTCAGAAGTGTGGTTTCCTTATGGATTACCATCCTCAAAAAAAAAAAGACTCACATACAGCAATATTGTATATAATGAAGTGCAAACAAAGGAGAAGAATGTCGCACTTACATTTGCTGGTGTCTTATCGATCAGACACCAGATTTGTAACGCAGCTGGTGCCTTTAGAAGGTGCACTGGATCACCTATCAGCCTCAGCCACCTCCTCAGCGAATATAAGCATCCAGGACCTGGGATAGGCGTAAAATAAGGTACATTTTATTAGTAATAAAATATACAGTATTCCAAAATGCGTTTCGCATAAAAAGCTTCATCAGTTGGTGCTATGGACGCTGCGTAAAGTCTACTCAATCACATCCATTCTTTCATTTTATAATGGCAGGCTTGGTCCAGTGTAATAGCTGTCATGCATTTGTTTTTAGATCCGATTTTTGGAGGTTTGGAGTGTGCCTGATCTGTATGCAGTTCTCTTTATTGCAGCAGGAAATTGCTTGTTTGACGTCTGAGATTTGTAAATTATCTGTTAGACAAACTCAGGCTATGACTGTTACAAAGCCACTGCCACAGAGACCTCCTAGGAGCGGCAGATGGACTACTGTAGGATCTGGTAGACTTAGAGTTGTGGATAGAAGGCATATCCCACAGTCTGTGGCTCTTCCTAATTCTTTTGAGGCACTTTCAGAGTGTAGTGGTAAGATGGAAGTAGGCTCAAACACCAAAGTTGAGGAACCACATCCCCTATGCCTAAGGTATGCAAGACTGCAACCAAGAACAAAAAGGAAAAGGTGGGATTTGATAGAAGGCAATTGTTGCTGGGTGATTCTATCACAAGAGGTGTTGAGCTGGAGAGTAGTGGTTTGGTCAGATGTCTTCCTGGGGCTACTGCTCGTAGAGACAAGAGACGTATTCTCAATATTGTCAAACAAGCAAAGCAGCAAGGGGAAGTGGATGTTCCAGTCCATCTAGGGACAAATGACTTGGCTAGCAATGAGGTTTCTGAGATTAAGGAAGATTTTTGTGTTCTTGGAGGTGAAATACAGCAGATTGCATCCACGGTGTCATTCTCTGAAGTTCTGCCTACGCATGACATTCAGGATAGGCAGATGCGCACTACGGAATTTAATTTGTGGCTTCAGGAATGGTGTCGGGAGCAAGGATTTGGCTTTGTGTCTCATGATCGCTCTAATTGGGGCAGAAAGGAACTGTATAAAAAAGATGGTTTGCATCTTACTCATAGGGGAACATATGTTCTCAGTGAGAAGTTCAAAGGTTTCACAAAGGAATATTTAAACTAGGCGGGGGGGACAAAAGTGTAAAAAACAATCTGCCCGATTGTCCCCCAAAACTAAATTTGAGGGTGCAAGCAACATGCGGGGTAAGAAATGACAAGCTCAGAGTCGTGTCTATAAATGCTCGCAGTTTAGTCAATAAAATCAATAAACTGGAGGCAATGATGGCAGCTGAAAAAATAGATTTAGTGGCGGTTACTGAGACATGGATCAGTGAGAAAAATAACTGGGACATAACAATACCGGGGTACTCTTTATATAGAAAAGACAGAGAAGGTAGGAAAGGAGGAGGAGTAGCCCTGTATGTGAAAAACATAAAAACAAACCAAATAAAAGTGAGCGAGGTGAACATAGAGTCAGTTTGGGTTATGCTAACATTTGGCAATCATACAGTAGCTCGTGTAGGTGTGATCTATAGACCCCCTGGACAAGTAGAAGAGCTAGATAATCTGCTGTTTGAGGAAATAGCCAAAATGACAATGAAGGGGGAAGTTAGTATCATGGGGGACTTTAATCTTCCTGATGTGAACTGGAAAACCAAAATAGCTGGGTGCACCAGGAGTACAAATATTCTAAACTCCCTACTGGGATTATCTCTAACACAAGTAGTTGAGGAGCCGACCCATAAAGAGGCCATATTGGATTTAATACTCACAAATGGAGGTTTGGTATCAGACGTTGTTGTAGGTGAAAATTTGGGATCTAGTGATCACCAGTCAGTGTGGTTTAATAGAAGAACAGGGATGGAGCCGCACCACACAAAAACAAAAGTTTTAGACTTTAAAAAAACAGATGTTTCTAAAATGAGATTTTGTGTGAATGAGTCATTATCAGACTGGAGGAGTTTAAAGGGAGTCCAGGAGAAATGGGATTATTTAATGGAGGCATTATTGAAGGCCACAGGTAATTGCATTCGGCTTGTTAGCAAAAACAAAAAAGGGAAGAAACCACTGTGGTACTCTGCAGAAGTGGCCAAAATAGTGAAGAACAAAAAGACAGCATTCAATAATTATAAAACAACTCAGTGAAGAAGATAGGCAAACCTATAAGATTAGGCAGAAAGAGGCAAAGCAATTTATAAGAGCTTCCAAAGCACACGCAGAAGAGAAAATAGCTCAGTCAGTAAAAAAGGGGGACAAACATTTTTTAGATACATAAATGAGAAAAAAGTAAAACAAGGATTAGTTAGATTAAAAACAAAGGAAGGAAGGTATGTAGAAGAGGATAAAAATCTCACTGACTGCCTCAATGAATATTTTTGTTCAGTCTTTGCAGAAGAAAAGGAAGGAAAGGGACCTCAGTTAGAAGGAAACACTAAAGAGACATTTACATATGAGTTTACAGAGGAGGAGGTTCTACAGCAGCTGTCTAAAGTAAAGACAAATAAGTCAATGGGGCCTGATGGGATCCACCCTAAATTATTAAAAGAGCTCAGGAAAGGCTTAATGATCTTAACATGTACAGCTTGGAAAAAAGACGAGACAGAGGAGATATGATAGAAACATTTAAATACGTAAAGGGAATCCACAAGGTAGAGGAAGGGAGTATATTTAAAAGAAAACAAAAAGTTTTAACAAAAATAATAGACAAAGGTGGTGCAGTAGACATTGCTTTTTTTGATTTCAGTAACGCTTTTGATACTGTTCTGTATAGAAGGCTTATCAATAAATTGCAATCTTTGAGCTTGGATTCCAATATTGTTGAATGGTTTAGGCAGTGACAGTCAGGCAACAGAGGGTTGTTGTAAATGGAGTTTATTCGGCGCAAGGTCTTGTTACCAGTGGGGTACCTCAGTGGTCAGTACTTGGACCCATTCTCTTTAACCCCTTAAGGGCCGCTGATGTACCATGTACGTCCTGTCCACAGGTCTCCCTTAGACCTGCGGACGTACAGGGTACGTCAGCGGCGCCTAATCCCCCTCCCACCCGATACTCACCTCCCTCGCTGGATCCCACAGCGATCTGGCAGGGAGGAAGCCTGCCCATGTGATTTACATGGGCAGGCGAGGCTGATGACGTCGCCACGCTGCGTGGTGACGTCATCAGCAGGCGTCCCCATGCAAAGCAATGGAGGGGAAGGGCGGCTCCTTCGGAGCCCTCTATATCCCCAACCATTGCAGTTAGGGAGATGCTTTTTACACCGTTGGAAAGGGGAGAGTCTCCCCTTTCCAGCGGTGTATAGCATTAACCGTTTTGCCGCCGGATCACATTTCGGTGCCAATTGGCGCCAAAACAGGATTCGAACCTGGAGGGGGGCTGACATCTTGGATGTCAGCCAAGCCTCCAGGTCGTCCCCCACCCACTGACAACCTCACCATATGTGTGAGGATGTCAGTGGGCCAGTTAACCATCTAGCTGCCATGTAGAGATAAGGGGATCCTAAGGATCACTTTATCTCCCGATCCATGGCAGCTAGATGGTCATATTTGACATCATTTGAAAGGCCTGATTATGGCCTTTCAAATGATACCAAACATGACCGGGTTTGGTTTAAAAAAAAATAAACAAAATTAATTAAATAAAATAAAAAAAAAAAATTTTGTCTGGGGGGGTTTAATTAAATACGACCTAGGCTGTCATCTAAAAATAATTAGCACAAAATGGTCAGAATGAGCGCAGCGCACATAGGTGAACTGTCTCAGCAGTAAAGGGGTTAAAAAGCAAATGCATGTAAAAATTGGGTATTTCTAGTCTCGGGACAAAATTTTGAACCTATTTAGCCGGGGTCTTTTTGGGTGGTTGTAGATTTTGGGGATTAAATTACGAAAAAGTGTGTTTTTACCATTTTTTCCTCATATTTCATTTTTTTTATAGTAAATTATTCGATATGATGGAAATAATGGTATTTCTAGAAATACCATTTAATGGCGGGAAAAAGGGTGTATAATATGTGTGAGAAAAATTTGACCTAAACACTAACAGCGCAGAAACGTAAAAACAGCAGCGGTCACTAAGGCTAGGGTCAGACTAACGCATTTTTCGCGTTGTCTGTGAAAAAGTGCGTTCGAACGAATGGACGCATTTTTTCACGGAATACGCGATAGCGGTCATACGATGCGCCTTTTCGTCCGTGATTTTGTACGGATCATCAATAGAACACTTTTTGTGTCTGGACGTTATGTTGGCCGGACATTAGCAGCGTCTGACGTCTCCCAATCACGCACACACGCCTCTAGCGGACGCAGCGCACTCTGTACGTCTGTACTAGAGGTTTGACGTTCTAGAAAAAATGCGTTCGTTTGCCACTTGCGTTGCGCGGACGAACTTTCGTGTGGCCGTATTTCGTGTGTTCCCCGGCATTGGACGTCATTTGCTGCTAGCACGGCCGTGATTTTGTGCGTCTAAACGCACGTTAAAACTGCTTTCGTCTGACCCTAGCCTTAAAGACGGATTTGTGTAAAACCGCCCGGTCACTAAGGGGTTAATATTTTTATTAGTGATATTGCAGAAGGTATTAATGGTAAAGTATGTCTTTTTGCTGATGACACAAAGATTTGCAACAGGGTTGATGTTCTTGGAGGGATCAGCCAAATGACAAATGATTTAGGTAAACTAAAAAAATGGTCGGAGCTGTGGCAATTGAGTTTTAATGTGGAAAAGGGCAAAATAATGCACCTGGGACGTAAAAACCCAAGGGCTGAATATAGAATATTTGATACAGTCCTAACCTCAACATCTGAGGAAAGGAATTTACTGGTTATTATTGCAGAGGATCTAAGGGTAAGTAGTCAATGTAATAGAGCAGCAGGAAATGCTAGCAGAATGCTTGGTTGTGTAGGGAGAGGTATTAGCAGTAGGAAAAGGGAAGTGCTCATGCCACTGTACAGAGCACTGGTGAGACCTCACTTGGAGTACTGTGTGCAGTACTGGAGACCGTATCTCCAGAAGGATATAGACATCTTAGAGAGAGTTCAGAGAAGGGCTACTAAAATGGTGTACGGCTTGAAGGAGAAAAGTTACCAGGAAAGGCTTAATGATCTTAACATGTACAGCTTGGAAAAAAGACGAGACAGAGGAGATATGATAGAAACATTTAAATACGTAAAGGGAATCCACAAGGTAGAGGAAGGGAGTATATTTAAAAGAAAACAAAGTAGCAAAGAAAGAGGACATAGTCTTAGATTAGAGGGGCAAATGTTTAAAAGTAACATCAGGAAGCATTATTTTACTGAGAGGGTGGTGGATACATGGAACAGCCTTCCAGTTGAAGTGGTAGAGGCCATAACAGTAATTTAATTTAAGCAGGCATGGGATAGGCATAAAGCTATCCTAAACAAAAGATAAATCCAGGTAACGTATCCATGTAATTGGGCAGACTAGATGGTCCGAAAGGTTCTTATCTGCCGACATTTTCTATGTTTCTGTTTCTATCCCAGAGATTCTCAATTGGGTTAAGGTCTGGACTGTGTGGTGGCCAAGCCATGTGTGAAAATGATGTCTCATGCTCCCTGAACCACTCTTGCAGTTTGAGCCCGATGAATCCTGGCATTGCCATCTTGGAATATGCCCACTGCGTCATCAGAGAAGAAATAACCCATTGACGGAAAAGCTTGTTTATTCAGTAAATTCAGGTAATCAGCTGACCTAATTTTTGCTGGCTGAAACCTATTAATCACTGCAGTAATTATCCGATGGAAGGCTCGCACCTACCTGCTTAGTTTTTGCCCAGGCAGTATAAATATGTACAGTACTGTGCAAAAGTTTTAGGCAGGTGTGAAAAAATGCTGTAAACAAAGAATGCTTTCAGAAATATAAATAATGATTGTTTATATTGGTCAATTTTCAACATGCAAAGTGAGCGAACAAAAGCAAAATCTAAATCAAATCAATATTGGGTGTTACTACCTTTTGCCGTCAAACCAGCATCAATTCTCATAGGTACACTTGCACAAAGTCAGGGATTTTGTAGGATTATAGTCAGGTGTATGATCAACCAATTATACCAAACAGGTACAGTGGCAAGAAAAAGTATGTGAACTCTTTGGGAGTTTTGCATGAATTGGTCATAAAATGTGCTCTGATCTTCATCTAAATCACAACAATTTGAAAAACACAGTCTGCTCAAAATAATACAACACAAACATTATATGTATTCATGTGTTTATTGAACATAACATGTAAACATTCACAGTGCAGGGTGGACAAAGTAGCCAAATGACTTCTCCAAGAGCTAATTGGAGCCAGGAGTGAGCCAACCTTGAGTCCAATCAGTGTGATATTATTGGATGTGTTGCTGAAAGCTGTCCTGCCCTTTAAAAACATACACCAGTTTGGGGTTTACTGGTTTCAAGAAGCACTGCCTGATGTGAACCATGCCTCGCAGAAAAGAGCTCTCAGAAGATCTACGATCAAGAATTGTTGACTTGCATGAAGCTGGAAAGGGGTTAAAAAAGTATCTCCAAAAGCCTTGATGTTCATGTGTCCACGGTAAGACAGACTGTCTACAAATGGAGAAAGTTCAGCACTGTTGCTACTCTCCCTAGGCGTGGTCATCCTGTAAAGATGACTGCAAGAGCACAGCGCAGAATGCTTAGTGAGGTAAAGAAGAATCCTAGAGTGTCAGCTTAAGACTTACAGAAATCTCTGGCACATGCTAACATTTTTGTTGACACATTAAACAAGAATGGAGTACATGGGAGGACACCACGGAGGAAGCCATTGCTGTCCAAAAAGAATATTGCAGCATGTTTGAAGTTTGCAAAAGAGCACCTGGATGTTCCACAGCACTACTGGCAAAATATTCTGTGGACAGATGAAACCAAAATTGAGTTGTTTGGAAAAACACACAAAACTATGTGTGGAGAAAAAAAAGGCACGGCACACCAACATCAAAACCTCATCCCCACTATGAAACATGGCAGAGGGAGCATCAAGGTTTGGGGCTGCTTTGCTGCCTCAGGGCCTGGACGGATTGTTGTCATTGATGGAAAAATGAATTCCAGAGTTTATCAAGACATTTTGCAGGAAAATGTAAGACCATTTGTCCACCAACTGAAGCTCCGCAGAGGATGGGTGATGCAACAGGACAATGACCCAAAGCATACAAGTAATTCAACAAAAGAATGGCTTCAACAAAACAAACAAGAGTCCTGACCTCAACACAATTGAAATGCTGTGGCATGACCTTAAGAGAGCAATTCACACCAGACATCCCAAGAATATTGCTACAGTGAAACAGTTTTGTGAAGAGGAGTGGTCTAAAATTACTCCAGATCGTTGTGCAGGTCTGATCTGCAACTACAGGAAACGTTTGGTCGAGGTTATTGCTGCCAAAGGAGGGTCAACCAGTTATTAAGTCCAAAGGTTCACATACTTTTTTCACCATGCACTGTGAATGTTTACACGTTCTGTTCAATAAACACATGAAAATATAAAATGTTTGTGTTGTATTATTTTAAGCAGACTTGTGTTTTTCAAATTGTTGTGACTTAGATGAAGATCAGAGCACATTTTATGACCAATTCATGCAAAACCCCACGTAATCCCAAAGGGTTCACATACTTTTTCTTGCCACTGTACTAATGATCATCAATTGCACACGTAGGTTGAAACCCAGTTGTCATATCCTCAGCCCCTGCTGTGCTGCCTGGGGGTCTGGGCAAGGTCCTGTGCCAAGAGCTGGCCGACTGCCTGCACTGGGGAATGGCAGAGTGGCGTCCGAGGGGGTGGGGCCTGGCATGGTCACAAGGAGCCGCCGGGTTTAAAACAGGGCGCGAGGAGTTGCCTCGTCACCTTGTCGTGGAGTCTGTTTCCCGCATCGCTAACCATTCGTTTGTATTGATTCTCTGTTGCCAACCCGTTTTCTGGATATGATCCCTGCTCCTGCTTTTTGACCCAGCTTGTTTTGGCTATTCTCCTGCTGCTCGATTACGATCATCTGTGTGGGGCTTTGGTGGTTTAACCCCACGCTTGCTGCTGGGGTGTTTACACGTTACTGGGGAAGTGTCCCTTCTAGGTTGCGGGTATTGTCTGTGGCCTCATTAGGTTCCTATGCCCAACCCAGGGCTCATGTTCTCCAGCCACACATGTTTATAAGAACTGCGATTGAAAGGTACAGTTTATATGCGGCTCAGGTTCAGTGTGCTCTCACCATCAAATATACTCGATACTGTACTTGCGACAGACCCCGAGGTGTACGTGTTGCCACGGAATATCCTAAAGTACCGCTGATCTGTTTCCGATTGTCAGAAAACGTTAAAGCAGCCTATTTCCTGACTGCCCTGCAGTCCGCACAATTCACCAACTGTCTGACCTATCGGTCTCGAAACCTTTAGTGCTTAGTAGCAACTCAGTGTTTTGTTCATCCTCGCTGCCTCAAGTGTATAATTCTGTGTATGCCAATCTGTTTAAACGTCAAAGAGATTTATCAGTCCTTAAGGATCTCATCTCCGCTACGCTCTGGTGGGCGCTATTCCCCCCCCCCCCCGTTACACAAGTCATGAACTGAAACAGAAACAGCTGTGTAGGAGGCTTAAAACTGGGTGACAAACAGCCAAACTCTGCTACCAAGGTGAGGTTGTGAAAGACAGTTTCCAGTCATGGTAAGATTGAGCACAGTAACAAGACACAAGGTAGTTCTACTGCATCATCAAGGGCTCTCCCAGACAAAGATTTCAAAGCAGACTGGGGTTTCAAGATGTGTGTAACGTTGGGAGCTTCCAGCCCTACCTGTGTGCTTGAGGGCAGCATGTCTGATGCTGCTTGCTGACCAATGCCCGGTTTAAATGGAGACAGGCAGGGAGGTGGTTGCTTGAGTGGGGGGCGTGGCCTGGTGAAGGTCTTTAAAAACCCTCAGTGTATTCTCAGCAGTTGCCAGATTGTGGTTATCCATACCTGAGCTCCTTGTACCTGACTGCTATATTGAATTAACCCATTATTGACCTCTGCTTGTTTCTGACTATTCTGCCTTCTGTTGCCCTAGACCATTTTCTTGTACTACGCCACTGCTCTGATATCGACCCGGCTATTCCATTTGACCATTCTGAACTCTGTATTCCTGATTCTGGCTCGGCTGACTACTCCCCGTGTTGTTAACCCTTTCTGTCTATCCAGTTTACCTGGCCAATTCTAAGGACCAGACAGTTAGAGATCTTTCACGGCTACTCTGTTGGTAGCTTCTGGGCTCTGTGGAGTGTGGGGTGTTAAGTACTGCGTGGTGGGATCTGGGAACCGTGACAATGTGCTGTTCAAGCTCTTTTGAAGAAGCACAAAGAAACGGGCAACATTGAGAATCGTAGGCACAGTGGTCAGCCAAGGAAACTTAGTGCAGTAGATGAAAGACACATCATGCTTATTGCCCTTCAAAATGGGAAGATGTTCAGCAGTGCCATCAGCTCAGAACTGGTAGAAACCAGTGGGACCCAGGTACACCCATCTACTATCCGGAGAAGTCTGGCCAGAAGTGGTCTTCATGGAAGAGAACATCCACAGAAGATCTGTGGTTAGTTCTCCAAGATGTTTGGAACAACCTACCAGCCAAATTCCTTCAAGTGTACCTAAAAGAATTGCTGCAGAAGGCAAAGGGTAGTCACACCAAATATTGATTTTAGATTTCTCTTTTGTTCATTCACTGCATTTTGTTAATTTATGAAATATAAATGTGTAACACTTCCATTTGTGAAAGCATTCTTTGTTTACAGCTTTTTTTCACACCTGCCTAAAACTTTTGCACAGTACTGTATATTATAATAGCAACATTTATTTATACAGCCCATGGCTTTGTTGTCATTCAAAGCAGATTTTGCAAATTCTAAGGCCAGTTTGGACAATGTACCTCTCAATCCCACTCCATTCTGTATGAAGCCTTGAGCTGACAAGGTTCTGGACTGTCATGCTGAATCAGAAGAAACATTGAATAGAACTAACAGGTCTATTCACTAAATGTGGAAATCAGGAGAAGTGGCAGGAGAAGAGAACAATCTAGACCAAATAGCCGATTTGGAAAGTGAGATAAATGGGAGCGTTTTTCTGGTTTGGCTATTTTGACCTAGATTTTTCACTTCTCCAATCATTCCTTTAAAAGCCTTAACTACTACCATAGATACTGGAGTATGGCGCGAGATTTATATATAAAAATTGGAGGGGTCGCAGTATACTCGACATATGTTAAAAAAAAAAACTTGCACTCAGGCGGGCGGAGAGCTCAGCGTGTGAGCACAGCTCGGTGTGAGGTTGCCTCGGTGTAACAGTAAGTGCTGGCGCCCGACCAGCCAGCGACCCCCCCTTCTTGCCCAGACCCCCCAGGGGGCGCAGCGGGGGCTGAGGACGTAACACTCGGGCTGTCAGGGGGACGCGGCAGGAGGAGTCAGCAGCAGACACTTCACTGGCTGGGCTGTGCAGACGCAGGGAGAGCGGCCAGAGCTGGTTGGGAAGTGACTCGTGTGTGTGGTCCGGGGAGGAGGATATGAAGAGACACTGAAGCTCAGAAATCGGCTGCTGGGCCTGGAGAGCCGGGGCGATCCGAGCCGTGTCTCACCAGAACAACTACAACCCAGAGCTGGCGGTAAGAGAGCCAGGAGCCCCGAACTACAGCACCCAGGGAAACCCAGCCAGGACCCGGGAAACCCTTGCTAGGAGCAGGCAGGTCAGTATGCGTGCTCTTAGTGTGCTCCTCTGACCGCAGCCATGCATCAGCGCACTTGAGAGAGGAAGGAACGTCCGTGAGATCTGCTGACATTTTAAGGGCACATTCTGGAGCCTATGTGCAAACAAATTCTGTTTGCAATACATGAAATATGTTAGTATTGATCCAGATTAAGACCAGATCGAGCTAACTTGATCTCAGGCACCTGGAAAAAAAACAATAACACAAATGGGATTATGTTGATCTGCTGTGATCTTGAGGTTTGAAGGATTTGCATGTCAGTCCTGATCTCGAGGCACATAATATCACTTCAGCAGGAACATACAGTACTGTGCAAAAGTTTTAGGCAGGTGTGAAAAAATGCTGTAAAGAAAGAATGCTTTCAGAAATATAAATAATGATTGTTTATATTTGTCAATTTTCAACATGCAAAATGAGCGAACAAAAGAAAAATCTAAATCAAATCAATATTTGGTGTTACTACCTTTTGCCTTCAAACTAGGATCAATTCCCATAGGTACACTTGCACAAAGTCAGGGATTTTGTAGGATTATAGTCAGGTGTATGATCAACCAATTATACCAAACAGGTGCTAATGATCATCAATGTCACACGTAGGTTGAAATCCAGTCATGAACTGAAACAGAAACAGCTGTGTAGGAGGCTTAAAACTGGGTGAGGAACAGCCGAACTCTGCTACCAAGGTGAGGTTGTGAAAGACAGTTCCTATGCTGCTGGCAAAGACAGGGAATATAACAAGAATGGTTAGAGAATAGTCAGGTCTTAGACGCCAGAGAGGATTGTCAGCCAATCTTGAAAGACAGTTTCATGTCAAGGCAAGATTGAGCACAGCAACAAGACACAAGGTAGTTATACTGCATCAACAAGGTCTCTCCCAGACAAAGATTTCAAAGCAGACTGGGGTTTCAAGATGTGCTGTTCAAGCTCTTTTGAAGAAGCACAAAGAAACGTGCAACGTTGAGGATCGTAGACGCAGTGGTCAACCAAGGAAACTTAGTGCAGCAGATGAAAGACACATCAAGCTTATTGCCCTTCAAAATCGGAAGATGTCCAGCAGTGCCATCAGCTCAGAACTGGCAAAAACCACTGGGACCCAGGTACACCCATCTTGTCAGGGATTATTATTCAATAAGAAATTTATACGAGACACAAATATCAATCGTTTATATTTCCTAGAAATTCTCCTAAATTCTTTTAATTGTCTGTTTTGCTTTGAAGAATACACTAATCAATAAATCGGATAAAAATATATATTTATTACGTATACAAAAAAGTTTCAAATCTTCTATCATAAACAAAGATTTATAAACCACAAAATCCATCCACCAGCACATAAACAACTAGCTTCACAATATATGTATCACCTGTTAGTAACTGCATATATGATTAATATAATTTATCTTATCAGTTAGTAACTATGCACAAATGGTTAATAAACATTTCTGCTTAACGAAAATTTAACATATATTTCCCAGCAAACCAATGTTTAACAAGCTAGATCTTGTAGATATATATATATATATATATTATATCTATACTACGTGGATCAACAAAAGATGAGCTATCACTTATTCTATTTTAGAATGATAAGTAATAAAAACTTATTTAGTGAATCCTCCCCTAATATCAAGAATTAAGTTTCTAATCTTCTGCTTTTTATTTTGTAGTTATATAATTCCCTGCTTATTAATTTCAATCTCAGTAATTTCCAAATTCAATATATATATATATATATATATCGGTATATCAATCTTAAAATAGTTTCTTTAGGATAAATCCTTATATCCAATTCTTCTTCATATCTCTATCTGCAGAATAGAAATATTTTAGATTCTGGATCTATCTGTTGCAAGAAATACTCGAAATATATATATAATAGCTTTCATACATTACCTCCAATCTGGATTAAATGAGTTACTGCCTTGGAATATTCTTTATGTAATATTGTTTTTGGAATATGTGAAAATTATCAATATCAGATAATCAATGCATGAAGTTAGAGATTTGGTGTGCGTTAGAGATTTTGTGTGAAATTTTGAGTGCATAGTACTGAGATGGTCTGCTAGCCTTGTATGTAAGTCTCTGAATGCCTCATGTCCTGGCATCTGCGGGAATGCCTTGACTGCATTGTCGTATCTCCAATTATAGTCAATTTGACGTCACTGGCAATTTATTCATTATATTAAATATAATATTTACTATCCTCTAGAAGGCAGTATTGCACTTCTTAATTAATTCCACCATTTAATTTTTATATTTCTTATCTCATGTCAGAGGTCAATTTGACTTACAAAGACCCTCTTCTCTCAGTGTAGACTTTTAGTCTCTCATGCCAGAAGAAAATTTATGTCCTTACTCCTCTCAAAATTTTACTGGGTCTCTTTATCAGTTGAATTCCTTTCTCTGTTACTTAGCTCGGCATTATATCAAATAAAGACATTTTAAGGTTCCCTTATGTCTGGTATTTCTAAAAAAAAAAAAATTTCACCTAGCCGTGAACTATTTAAAAAAAAAATCTCTGTTCATTTCTAAAACTAAGGAAAATTTGAAAAAGAAAAGACTTTTTATTTAAAACAAAATGGCTACAAAACATCCATTTTAATTTTTCCTTTCCAATATACCTGACTGTGACGAAATCCGCTACTCCGCAGGAGTAGATTCGCCATTAACTCCGTCCTTCCCTTGGAGCACTTGGAGGTAGCATGCCAGCTGAGGTGTCTGCCATGGATTCAGTGAAGGCGGCTGCTCAGAATAAGCCAATCTGCTGGATGGAGCCTGTAATGCCGCTATTAAGAGGGCATCAATCCGCTGCTTGTCTCTGCCTGGATCCGAGAATACCGAGGCTCTGTGAGAATAGCCCTGTATCCCTCCCCAATCACTTAGTCGAGACAAAAGTGTAGGTTGAAGGTAAATCAGAGTGTATTTAGAATGGAAACAGACAGTGCTTATATACATTATACAGCCATGCACATTCAGAATTCCCGCCCACCCCAACAGTTCTGATTGGTTGGTTCCAAGACCACTGTAGGCTTCTTTCAGGTCCTCTTCAGTCTTCACTTTGGTCCACTGGTTGTATACAGATGAAGTCTTGACCCCACAGTGACCACACACAGTGATTTACATAACCCATTGTAAAGGGAATCAGATAGTGGGTGGCTGAGACAATGGTGACTCCCAACCTCTCCGACATGTAAACAGATAACAGATAACCAAAGAGAAAGCACTTTTGCATAATCCACAAGTTACTCAAACCTATTGTACATTCTATACCAAGGAAAGCATTTACCACTAGCAGCAGGTAGTATCTTTAAAAAAAACACATTTACCTTAAGAAATATAAGTCTATTTAAAACTAAAAATGAGCAATTTACAATACATTTAAAACCACACAATATAACTAAACATAAAGTATTTTGGAGTTTGAAGCGTGGAGCGCTACGTCAGTGACGGATACATTGTAGCAAGCATGTACTCCATGGTTACTAGCAGGATCGGTGCAGGGGAAAAACATGATTAATTAGAAGTCTAGCAACAGTTTTACATTAAATCTAACAAAGGAAATTAGTTCCTATAAATAAAGGGTAAACGAAATATAACAAAATAAGAATGAAATTAAACTAAATAAATCCTGTGGCGGCCGATCCATCACACTGACAATCTACTGTCCGGAGAAGTCTGGCCAGAAGTGGTCTTCATGGAAGAGTTGCAGCCAAAAAGTCATACCTCCGACGTGGGAACAAGGCCAAGCGACTAAAGTATCCACAAAAACATAGGAACTGGGGTGCAGAACAATGGCAGCAGGTGCTCTGGACTGATGAGTCAAAATTTGAAATATTTGGCTGTAGCAGAAGGCAGTTTGTTCGTTGAAGGGCTGGAGAGCGGTACAATAATGAGTGTCTGCAGGCAACAGTGAAGCATGGTGAAGGTTCCTTGAATGTTTGGGGCTGCCTTTCTACAAATGGAGTTGGAGATTTGGTCAGGATTAATGGTGTTCTCAATGCTGAGAAATACAGGCAGATTCTTATCCATCATGCAATACCATCAGGGAGGCGTATGATTGGCCCCAAATTTATTCTGCAGCAGGACAACAACCCCAAACATACAGCCAAAGTCATTAAGAACTATCTTCAGCGTAAAGAAGAACAAGTAGTACTGGAAGTGATGGCATGGCCCCCACAGAGCCCTGATCTCAACATCATCGAGTGTGTCTGGGATTACATGAAGAGACAGAAGGATGTGAGAAAGCCTACATCCACAGAAGATCTGTGGTTAGTTCTCCAAGATGTTTGGAACAACCTACCAGCCGAATTCCTTCAAAAACTGTGTGCAAGTGTACCTAGAAGAATTGCTGCTGTTTTGAAGGCAAAGGGTGGTTACACCAAATATTGATTTGATTTAGATTTCTCTTTTGTTCATTCACCGCATTTTGTTAATTTATGAACATTAATGTGTAACACTTCCATTTGTGAAAGCATTCTTTGTTTACAGCATTTTTTCACACCTGCCTAAAACTTTTGCACAGTACTGTATGTATGTACACATATACAAGGAGTAATGTCTTCTGGTAGCAGAAACAGTACCTTGTCCTTTAGGCAAAGCGGGGATCATTCCCAGAAACTGCAGTCTATGGTAGGGGTTAAATCAAAAGTGGATTTATTCCAGCAACAAGAAGGACAACGTTTCGACCAGAGCTGGTCTTTGTCAGCTTTGTAGCTGGTTTTAGCCCAAAGAGCTAAAACTGTAAAATCGGCTGCTCAAAGCTCTGAAAAATTGGGCTTTCAGCAGCAGATGCGGGGAAAGAAAGAAGAAAATAGACCAGCTGCTCAAACCACTAACTCAATTTGGCAGTAGATAGCGCCAGCTACTGGCCAAAAATAGGTTATTTACAGTAAGACATACAATAGGTATAAACTAAAATATTTCTTACTTTATAATTAATTTAAAATGATTTTACAAAAAAACACTGGTTTCTGACAGGGGGTTAAACGCTATTGGCCGCACCACGTGAACGCGAGTGCCCTGCATTATAATACGGTGCCCGACCAGCGAGCCGTGAGGAAGACGCTGCCGGGCGCTGATGGAGACACCTAGGCAATGAAATCACAATGTAAGCAAAATACATGTGCTTCTATTGTAAATATCAATTAAAAACTCACTGTCATTAGCGCCCCACCAGGTAGATGCCAAGAGGGGCCCTTTATGCAGAGTGTTAGTAAGTCCTTTAGGCAGGTATGTGCTTTGCTGCATGATGCAGAACCCAGCACACAGTATGCAGGAACAGAACCAGAGCAAGAGATGACAGGACAGGATACAGACACAAGAGGAGGCCCTGCACTGGGTAAGGTCTTTGAGTAGCCTTCTAACTATACAGAGTACAGGATGGGGAATGAACACCAGAACAACAACCAATATGCCCAGCAGCAATACAGATCCCTGAATAATGTATGAGGTCCTTGTAGTTGGCCTCTATAACACAAACTACCCTATGCTGCTGGCAAAGACAGGGAATATACAGTTGTGTTCAAAATTATTCAACCCCCACTGAAATTGAGTGTTTTGGCCAGTTTGACATTGATTTTGATCATTCAGTCATCTTGCTTACAATTAAATGAAAGAGGCACGTGTAGGTCAGACAAATAAAACATAACATTTATAATGAAATAACCACAAATGTCTTTTCTGTGCTCACATCATTATCAATTTTATTCAACCCCCAAGTGACATTCAATCTTAGTACTTAGTACAACATCCTTTTACAGTTATAACAGATTTTAAACGTGAAGCATAGCTTGACACAAGTGTCTTGCAGCGATCTACGGGTATCTTCGCCCATTCGTCATGGGCAAAAGCCTCCAGTTCAGTCACATTCTTAGGCTTGCGCACTGCAACTGCTTTCTTTAAGTCCCACCAGAGGTTCTTAATCGGATTTAAGTCAGGTGACTGCGATGGCCACTCCAAAATATTCCAGCCTTTAATCTGCAACCATGCTCTAGTGGACTTGGAGGTATGCTTGGATCATTGTCCTGTTGAAAGGTCCAACGTCTCCCAAGCCTCAGGTTTGTGACGGACTGCATCACATTGTCATCCAATATCTCCTGGTACTGAAGAGAATTCATGGTACCTTGCACACGCTGAAGCTTCCCTGTACCTGCAGAAGCAAAACAGCCCCAAAGCATGATTGACCCCCCGCCATGCTTCACAGTAGGCAAGGTGTTCTTTTCTTCATAGGCCTTGTTCTTCCTCCTCCAAACATAGCGTTGATCCATGGGCCCAAACAGTTCTAATTTTGTTTCATCAGTCCACAGAACACCATCCCAAAACTTCTGTGGTTTGTCCACATGACTTTTGGCATACTGCAGTCTACTCTTCTTATTCTTTGGAGACAGCAAGGGGGTGAGCCTGGGAGTTCTGGCATGGAGGCCTTCATTACGCAGTGTGCGCCGTATTGTCTGAGCTGAAACTTCAGTACCCACATCTGACAAATCTTTTCTCAGTTCCTCAGCAGTCACACGGGGACCTTTCTCCACTCTACGCTTCAGGTAGCGCACAGCAGTCGAAGTCAGCATCTTCTTTCTGCCACGACCAGGTAGCGTTTCAACAGTGCCCTTTGCCTTCAATTTGCGAATGATGCTTCCTATGGTCTCTCTTGGTATGTGTAGCGCTGTGTTAAAATCTTGCTGTGGCAGTACCTATTTTTGGCCACAAGATGGAGACTATCGCGATCAGAGACACTGGACATTGGGACTACAATTCCCGGCATGCTTGGCAAGGAGACAGGAAGTGGGTGGGGACTGGACCCTTACATCCTCCGCCTCGTGGAGAACGCGCCAGAGCGCGCCAGGGAACGAGAGAGAGCAGACGCAGTGCGATAGATCGTAAGAAGGCCTGGGCCTGAGAGCAAGAGAGCCTGTCAAGTCTTTTACCGGGTGATTCCGCCTAAGGAGAAGGAGCCCTCCAAGGTTCCAGAGTTGCTGCAGATTGAACCAACCGAAGACCTCGAGTAAAGAGTCCCCGCAAGTTGATCGGGTACTGGGAGCCGGCGGTGAGCTGGGCCAAAGTCGTGGACAAGCTATGGGAAGCCAGACAATGGATCCGGCCGCTAGTATCCCCAGTCAAGATCGAGCGGAGAGACGTCCTGGGTCAGCAGAGCCTAAAGCAACCGGTGGATGGGTGAGAGGCCTCCAAGGCCGTTTGTAATACAAAGAATACGCTGCTGTTTTCTCTTTAAAATCCACAGGGCCCCAACTTGACTAGTCGAAGACATTCTTTAAGTAAATTCACTGGCCAGTTGAACAGTACCCGAGTACCATACACACACATACACACCTTTTACATTCCGGGACTTAACCTGTGCAGGACTCATTTTTGTTACGAATCGGAACAGGGGTAAAGATACGTTCCGAATATATTTTTCTCTTTTCCGCTGCGCGTTTACCGTGATACGAAGTGATTGCATATTCTGGGGTTCCGCTACGTGTCCCTTTTCCGAATATTCGTG
Source organism: Leptobrachium leishanense (assembly GCA_009667805.1). Lineage (NCBI taxonomy): Eukaryota > Metazoa > Chordata > Amphibia > Anura > Megophryidae > Leptobrachium > Leptobrachium leishanense. Next base: position 59,240 of record RXON01000241.1, read on the forward strand.
CAACTGCATTTTCTCTTATGTTCGGTTACGAATATTTTATTTTCCGAAATACGACGCCTCGTGTTTCGGTTCTTTTCCGCTACGCGTTTTATCGCAATACGAAAGTACTGTAATAATATCTGTGAATACCGTATCTCAATATCTGCCTATTATTTTAGTAAACTATTTAAATGATAAAAACCCACAGCTGTGTTGGAGTATATTTATTCCCTAGTGCGGGGAGACTGACCCGTGGTTCATTTTCAGCGACTCCTCCGGGAGTGAGCGCTACACGTGGGGGCTCGTCCGGGATTCAGTCTCTGGAAAAACCGCATCTAAAGGGTTAAATATGGATCCAGACACTGTTGCCGAATGGTGTGAGGAGCACAGTAGTCAGTTAGAATGTTGTATAGTCATGGATATTCCCGCAGACACTTGGGCCGAAGAGCAGATCCGCCAGGCCGTGGCCACGCTAGCACCAGATCATCGGGGGTTAATACTGGACATTAAAAAAAACCCAGATACTTCTCACACGTATGTTCTTCTCGAGTGGAGAAAGGGTGTTCCACCATGTTTTCAGGGCGCGAGCGTGAAACTGGCCGATGAGGTGGAAGTCCAACTAATTCAGCCAAGTGCGCCACGTGGCGAATCCGCAAGTGTTCCCGCGCCTAGTCCGTTGGCCATGATCGGGCCGGAATTTATCGTGGCTATTGGAGATCTACTGGCTAAATGTCAGAAAACAAGCCCTCCTCACACTAATTTCGGTTATCGACAGTTAAGAAATTTTACAGGAAACGTACCAACTCCGGAGGGAGAAGAAACCTTTGAAGAATGGGTGGAACAGGCGATGCAGGCTCTGGATGAGTGGGATGTCCCTGAGGCCCAGAAAAAGCAAAGGATCACCGAGAGTTTAAAGGGACCTGCGTCAGAAGCGGTGAGAAACCTGAAACTGAGCAGAAAAGATTGTACTGCTTTAGATTACTTAAACGTTCTTGAAGAAGTTTTTGGGCGAACCGAAAAGGCGGCCGAACTGGTATATCAGTACGAACACACCTATCAGAGAAAAGGTGAAAGGATGACCGAGTACATGAGGCGCCTAGATAAGATTCTACACCAGATACTCCTGAAGAAAGGGGCCGAACCGGTCGAAGTAGATAAGATCCGAATAAAACAGATCCTGAGGGGCTCTCAACCTCTAGATCCAGTAATGATGCAGCTGAGAAGCAGAGCAGGTACCCAAGAATTGAAGTACCTGGAACTGATCCGAGTTGTACGAGAAGAAGAGGCTTTACTGGAAGAGAAATCCTTCAGGCGAGGGAAAGGGCTTGTGCACAACCTGTGAGACATAGCGACGGTCTGCAGCCTGAAAGCGACTCCCTAGATACTTATGGATCGGACGAGGACGAACAAGAGCACCTAGTCGTTTTTAAATCTACAGAGAGGGCTGCCAAAGAATCGAACCCCTCTGAACGTGGTGAATTGTCCAAGACCGTCAAGAAAGTACAGGAAGCTCAAGCTGAATTGCAACAAGCGCACACGGAATTGTGCCGAGTGTTGATGAAGGTGACCGAAATGCAGGCAGAAATGCAGAAATTCCTCACAGACATGCAGACGACGGGAGCCGCTGTGGCGTCTGGTTCAAGTCCTTTAACAAAATCCCAACAAGCAACTACGTCTCCGCTCTCTAAGAAGAGATGTTTTGGTTGTGGAGAAATGGGCCATTTCCGCGCACAGTGCAAAGGCCAAAAGTCTGAGAAGGATAGAGTTGAGGGACTGTTGAAAGCCCTAGAAGGACTGTTATCTACCTCACCGGCGGGAAACGCCAGAGGGCACAAGTGAAGGAGCAATCTAAGTGCCCGAAGGTTGAACCCCGCTCCAGAAACCAAGTCAAGACTAAGAGGGCGGGAAGGCCCAAAGCTGAGCCAACTGCTGAGCCTGCCAGGACTGAAAGAGTCACTCCTTTAGCATCCGGGTCTACGTCATGGGGAGGCAATGCACACCCAAACCTACACGGGCCAAGAAAAGGGCCAGGGTACAGCAAACTGGGTCTAAGCGTCCGGATACCGCCACCAAGTTTCCTGACCAACTGATAGGTCCTTCTCCTATTGTGCCAATCCAAGTGGAAGGAGTCTACACCAAAGCCGTTTAGATTCAGGGGCTCAAGTGACATTGATCTACAGAGACTTCTATGAGAAACACTTAAAGCACATTCCTCTGCAAGAATTGAAGGATTTGGAAATATGGGGTATCGCACTGAGAAACTCCCTTATGACGGGTACCTGCAAGTGAAGTTGGAGATCGGATCTGAAGTCATCGGACAGTCTGGAGGTTGTGATGCATTGGCCATTGTGTGTCCTCGACCCTCGGGTGCGAACAGAAGCTCCTCATAGTGGGGACGAATACTGACCTAGTGCGGCGTCTCCTGACACCTATTGTATTGGAAGAAGGTTCGACTCAAGGAGTACACCCAATGTTACGTCCGGTCTATCAGAGGATGGTCGAAGAACGAAAGGCACCTGCTGAGGTGGGAAGACTGTGGAGACTGGGTGGGACAGAGAAGGTTCTGCAAGCAGGAGAAGTAGCGAGCTTCCGGTTTCAGTCAAGTTGAACGGATCGCAACCAGGTCCCTATGTGGTGCTGGAACGAGGTCAATCATGGGAGTGAAAGAGAAACCGTCGAAGTAATTCCTGAAATAATCTCCACCAAAGCCTGAAGAGAACGAGGAAGAGTCTCGGTCAGTGTGTGCAATGTGACAGATTCTCCAGTAGTCCTTAAAGCACGAATGCCTATCGGGCAAGTAGAGTCTGCTACACCCCTCTCCACCGATTTAGGAGGGGGAGTGGATAAAGAGATTCCAGATGAAAGATTCTACCCAAAGACGCTCCCATTTCACCTGAGTGGAAGAAACGTCTTCAGTCTCAAGTCCTAAAGTGGAAGGAATTGTTCTCGAAAGACGAGTTTGATGTGGGCCTAGCTAAGAGTACTGAGCACCGTATTCGGTTACAAGAAGACAAGCCGTTTCGTGAAAGATCAAGGCGAGTTCCGCTGGGAGACTTGGATGATCTGCGAGAACAACTGAATGAATTGCAAAGAACCAAGGTGATTCAAGAGTCCAGGAGTCCATATGCATCTCCCATAGTGTTGGTCCGGAAGAAAAATGGTTCTGTCCGCCTATGTATAGACTACCGCACATTGAACCGGAGAACCATCCCCGACCAATATGCCACTCCTCGGATAGAGGATGCCCTACAGTGTTTGTCTGGAGCAAAGTGGTTTAGTGTACTAGACCTGCGAAGCGGATATCACCAGATACCCATGCATCCTGAAGACAAGGAGAAAACTGCGTTCATCTGTCCACTAGGGTTCTTTGAATTCAACAGAATGCCTCAAGGCCTTACGGGGGCTCCAGCTACGTTCCAACGGTTGATGGAGAAAACAGTCGGGGGGATATGAATTTAATCGAAGTATTAGTGTACCTGGATGACATAATTGTGTTTGGGAAGACTCTGGAAGAACATGAACAACGTCTGGAGAAGGTCTTGAAGAGGCTCCATGAAGAGGGGTTGAAACTGTCTCTGGAGAAATGCCAATTCTGTCTACCGTCTGTTACGTATCTAGGACATGTGGTCTCAGCAGAAGGTGTTTCGACAGATCCTCGGAAGTTGGAGGCCGTAGCTTCTTGGCCTAGACCCCGAAACGTCACTGAGCTTAGATCTTTCTTGGGATTCTGTTCATACTATCGAAGATTTGTGGGAGGATTCGCAAAATAGCTCAACCACTGAACAAACTCCTGCAGAAGGAAACCACCGAAGAAGGCTGCAAGGTCTCTGACAAAAACCCGTCAGCTCCGGGGCCAAGGAAAGCTCGAGAGTCTATACAAGGTGAATGGACCAGTCAATGTGAAGGAGCTTTCGTAAAGCTGAAAGAGAGTCTAACCCGAGCTCCTGTTTTGGCCTATGCGGACCCTCACAAGCCGTATGAACTACATGTGGATGCCAGCCGAGAAGGTCTGGGAGGAGTCCTATATCAAGAGTATGGTGGATTGCTGAGGCCTGTAGCGTACGTGAGCCGGAGCCTTACGCCTTCAGAGAAGAACTATCCTACTCACAAGCTGGAGTTCCTAGCCTTGAAGTGGGCAGTGGTAGACAAGTTAAAAGACTATCTGTATGGAGCCGAGTTTGTGATCAAGACGATGATACAACCCTCTTACCTACATCCTTACTACCGCAAAACTGGACGCAACGGGACATCGGTGGTTGGCCGCTCTGTCAGGGTTTCGGTTCAGCCTGAAGTATCGCCCTGGGGTGAATAATCGAGATGCTGATGCGTTGTCGAGAAGACCCTACACTACAGAATGGACTCAGTTGACTCCAGACGGGGTGCAAGCTTTGTGTCAAGGAACAGAGCGCCGGGTCAAAGGAGGGATTGAGGCGGAGGCCATAGGAGTTATGGCTGCGGCTGTTCCTGAGTTCTACTGTAACCCTACGCAGTTAAGGGATGAAAATTTACCTACCTTTTCGAGACAGGACCTGAAAGCGGATCAGGCCAGAGACCCTTTAATTGCCTTGACCATAAAGGCCCTGTCTGCAAACCAGCGAGAGATTTTGTTAATCAACTCCCCGAGTGGAGCCAGATTGGTCTACAAAGAGTGGGAGCGGTTAAAGATGTTGGATGGGGTGGTCTACCGAAGGGGCCCCTCAACTAGCGCTGAAGAGATTCAACAGTTATTCCTCCCTACTAAACATAGGGAGAGTGTGTTGCGATCACTACATGATGAGCATGGACATTTGGGTGCTGAAGAACTTTTAAGCTGGTGCGAGATAGGTTCTATTGGCCTTGCATGAGAGCTGAAGTGGAAAGCTATTGTCACTCCTGTCTAAGGTGTATTCAGAGGAAGACTCTGCCGACCCGAACTGCTCCAATGAGCCATCTGCAGAGCCAGGGACCCATGGATTTGGTGTGCATTGACTTCTTGTGCTTGGAGCCGGATGCTAGTGGGCAAGGGAACATTCTAATAGTGACTGATCATTTCACCCGTTACGCCCAAGCATTTTCCACAAAAGATCAACGCGCTCCAACAGTGGCCAAGGTGTTGATGGAAAAGTTCTTTGTTCATTACGGACTGCCAAGGAGGATACACTCTGATCAGGGTAGAGACTTTGAAAGCAGACTGGTGGGGCAATTGTTAGAGCTGTTGGGAATCCAAAAGACCCGAACTACACCATATCACCCTCAAGGTGATGCTCAGCCTGAAAGGTTTAATCGCACACTGCTAAACATGCTGGGACCTTGTCGAATGTGGAGAAGCAGAGTTGGAGTCGGCACATAGCTACTCTGGTGCATGCATATAACAGTACGGAGAGTGATGCAACTGGATACTCACCGTACCGTCTTATGTTCGGAAGGAGGCTCGACTGCCGGTGATTTGGCATTTGGGTTATCCCTAGACCAGACATCAGTAGCTTCCCATAGAAACTACGTGGATAGGCTTCGAAAGAATCTGGCTTCTGCGTTTGAACAGGCCCGTTTGACCTCGGGAAACAGGGAGCAAAGAAACAAAAGGAACTATGACCTGAAAGTTCGAATACAAGATCTACAACCTGGTGATAGGGTTCTATTGAAGAACTTGGGTGCTGCTGCGAGACACAAGTTGGCGGATAGGTGGAGTTCCCAGGTTTACATTGTCTGCAAACAACTGCCGGGTTTACCAGTGTATCAGATTCGCCCGGATGGAAAGGCTGGGCCTATTAAGAACTGGCACCGAAATCATTTGTTACCTTTGAGAGAGGCTGTAAGGATGCCAGTTGGGGACGAACCGCCTCTGCCAAATCCGCCTGTTCCATGTTTGCCTCCTGTTACTCGGTCTCAACAGACCCGGATGGTCGAAGAGAGCGAAAGGGACAGTGAGGAAGAAAGTTTCTGTCTGGACTGGATACGTTCACCGGAGCCTGAAGAGATTATCTCAGTTCCTGAACGATGGGAGAGTAATTTGAGGCCTGAAGCTCCTGAATTCTTGTTGGAAGTCCCTGAGACTGTTGATATCCCTGAGCCTCTTGAATTTCAGTTGGAAGTCCCTGAGGCTGTGGGGATCCCGGTAGCTCCGGAAGCTTACTCAGGTGATTATAGTTCTATGCCTTCGCTGGAGGGATCATACTCTGAAGAAACGTCTGCTCCAGTGGTAGAGAGAAGGATTGAGCCAACGCCTATAGTACTTCCACCTGAAGAGGACTGATTGAGCCAGAACCAAAACGCTCTGTTCGACCGCCCCAACGACTCACCTACGACTCGCCAGGACATAGCACTGAAGAGGCCATCACCACAGTGCGGAGGTTGCCCGAAGTGTCTGCTATGCTAGCTGAGGTAGCCCAAAATATGAGTCAACTTGAGGAAGTATTTCTAACCCACTGCATGTATGCTGCTGAACCTGTGCATGTTATGTAAACTGTATTCAAATATTGTGGAAATGTAATGTAACTGTTGTACCTCCTTGGAGAGACCCAAGAGTTCTAGGAGGGGGAGAGTGTAGCGCTGTGTTAAAATCTTGCTGTGGCAGTACCTATTTTTGGCCACAAAATGGAGACTATCGCGATCAGAGACACTGGACATTGGACTACAATTCCCGGCATGCTTGCAAGGAGACAGGAAGTGGGTGGGGACTGGACCTTACATCCTCCGCCTCGTGGAGAACGCGCCAGAGCGCGCCAGGGAACGAGAGAGAGCAGACGCAGTGCGATAGATCGTAAGAAGGCCTGGGCCTGAGAGCAAGAGAGCCTGTCAAGTCTTTTACCGGGTGATTCCGCCTAAGGAGAAGGAGCCTCCAAGGTTCCAGAGTTGCTGCAGATTGAACCAACCGAAGACCTCGAGTAAAGAGTCACCGCAAGTTGATCGGGTACTGGGAGCCGGCGGTGAGCTGGGCCAAAGTCGTGGACAAGCTACGGGAACCAGACAACGGATCCGGCCGCTAGTATCCCCAGTCAGATCGAGCGGAGAGACGTCCTGGGTCAGCGGAGCCTAAAGCAACCGGTGGATGGGTGAGAGGCCTCCAAGGCCGTTTGTAATAGAAGGAATACGCTGCTGTTTTCTCTTTAAAATCCACAGGGCCCCAACTTGACTAGTCGAAGACATTCTTAAAGTAAATTCACTGGCCAGTTGAACAGTACCCGGGTACCATACACACACATACACACCTTTTACATTCCGGGACTTAACCTGTGCAGGACTCATTTTTGTTACGAATCGGAACAGGGGTAAAGATACGTTCCGAATATATTTTTCTCTTTTCCCCTGCGCGTTTACCGTGATACGAAGTGATTGCATATTCTGGGGTTCCGCTACGTGTCCCTTTTCCGAATATTCGTGCAACTGCATTTTCTTTTATGTTCGGTTACGAATATTTTATTTTCCGAAATACGACGCCTCGTGTTTCGGTTCTTTTCCGCTACGCGTTTTATCGCAATACGAAGTACTGTAATAATATCTGTGAATACCGTATCTCAATATCTGCCTATTATTATAGTAAACTATTTAAATGATAAAAACCCACAGCTGTGTTGGAGTATATTTATTCCCTAGTGCGGGGAGACTGACCCGTGGTTCATTTTCAGCGGCTCCTCCGGGAGTGAGCGCTACATTATGTTAAACATCTTTCAATCTTCTTATTAGCCATTGCCTTCCTGTGAAGAGTAATCACCTCTTCTCTTGTCTTCCTGGACCATTCTCTTGACTTCACCATGTTTGTAACCACACCAGTAAATGTCTAGAAGGAGCTGAGTATCACAGTAATTTTAAAGCTGCCTAATTGGTGCTTATTATGCTTTATTGCTGCTCCGTGACATCCACAGGTGTTTTCAATACCTGATTGAACATAGGGATGAGCTGTTCGGGTTCGGACGGTTCGGGGTGCGACCCGAACTTAGCCTGTTCGAGCAGATCGCGAACCCCAAACATTTCCGGGTGTTCGCCGCATGTTCGACCACAATGGACCACAATGCATTTTCCCACTGCCTGAAGCTCCTAATTGGCTACAGCCTTGCACCTGACCACAGGTCTGGTGCAAGACTGAACACTATGCCAATCACCGCTCAGAGTCCTGATTGGGCAAATTTTGCCCAATCATGGGCTCACAGAGCTAAGTCCCGCAGCACACTACACAAGGTTTCAACGCAGCACTTCTGCACGCATTTCAGAGGAGATTTCAAAGAAGATAGTTGTGTGTGTTGTTACTGCCGGTCTGCCACGCTACTGGGGGGGTCTCATTTCGACCAAATATCAGGGAATTTAGGTGATGTGTGTCTTGTCACTGTGCCAGCAAGTTTTTTTGGGGTTTACAACTTTATTTAAAACATTTGTGAATTGAGGTGATTTCCTGGGTCTTGTCACTGTGCCAGCAAATCTTTTTGGGGCTCACTAATTTCTTTAAAACACTTGTGAATTAAGGTGATCTGTGTCTCGTCATACAAAAAGTACCACGCTGTATTTTGGGGCTCACTAATTTCTTTAAAACACTTGGGAATTAAGGTGATCTGTGTCTCGTCATACAAAAAGTACCACGCTGTATTTTGGGGCTCACTAATTTCTTTAAAACACTTGGGAATTAAGGTGATCTTCTGTGTCTCGTCACACAGCCAGCAATTTTTTTTGGGGCTCACTAATTTCTTTAAAACACTTGGGAATTAAGGTGATGAAAGGTATTTTAATATGATAGGTAGTTTTTTAATTTTTGCATTAGTGTGAAATCCCCCCCTCCATTTTCCAGCACTGTGTCTGTTCAATTTCGTTTCCTCTCGAGGCTAGTCAGCGGGGTGATGGAAATAGATATCCTGTGTTGACTTAGAATGCCCGCGAAATCTTTGTTACATGATGTAGAAATGTATCTGCTCTGATTGGTTGTTGTATCACATTCCTATGTTGGGAGTGAAAACTGCAGGAAGTTTTTATGTATAACGAACATTTCTATTGGATGTTGAAACAATAAAAAAATCTGACAGACCACGGACTGATCAGATGATAATCTGCCATATCTCAGTGTGGTTGGGTCTGTCGTCTCCTCTGATCAGAGTCGCGCAGCGCCTTACTTCATTTTTGATATATAAGAAGAAACTTGAAAAAGGTTTATGGTAATTATAATGGAAATTAGAACTTAACAGGTGATCTGTGTCTCGTCATACAAAAAGTACCACGCTGTATTTTGGGGCTCACTAATTTCTTTAAAATATTTGTGAATTAAGGTGATCTGTGTCTTGTCACACAAACAGTACCACGCATTCGTTTGGGGCTCACTAATTTCTTTAAAACATTTGTGAATTGAGGTGATCTGTCTCTTGTCACTGGCTGCCAGCTATCAGTGTGTCTCACTGAGTTATACCAGAGTTATTTAAATCTTTATACCAGAGTTGAATCAGAGTTCTGTATATATTAATCTATATATCACTCACCATATCTGAAAGAACAAAAAGGACTGGCAGACGCTCCCAGACACAGATAAGAGGGCAAGCAGCCCCTGTGTCGGGAGGCTGTGCCTCTGGTCGTGGTGGACGTGGTGCATCCTCTGCAGGGGCACGCTTGTCCTTTCTAACTGGTGCTGGCCGTCTTAAGCAGCAGCAGCAACATACAGAAGGGTACCATGTGCTTGAGGCGACATATGAACATGTGCCACACATCCCGTTGGGGCAAAACTTTGCGTAGGTCCTCCTCCTCCTCATCTGTCTCTACCCACACTGTATGTCCTGCCATGCAATTGCCTACAACCTCCTCCGACAGGGATGATGCTACAGTAATGGATGTACCAGC